>OY986040.1:11637687-11884003 GCA_963920215.1 Nineta flava | reverse complement strand
GCACACGATTTTAAAAAAAAATTTATATAATAAATATTTAGCTTTATTCTCCTAGTTCTTTTTTAAATTTTGTCGAGTATTTTTTCTAATACAACAGATAATAGTTCGGAGGGCATGAAGTTTTACATGCTTCTAATGGGAGAGAGTGAGAGAGGGTGATAACTTTGATATTAATTATTCGGGATTTATTAGAAAACGTTATTTTTTAGCCTATGAAAAAAAATTAGCAAAATCTGTCGAAAAGTGGTGGTATGCTGGACCATCCTTAATATTACAATAAAAACGTATTGTGTTAGTTTTTTTAAATTGTTATTATTTCTCTTTCAGTCAACCAATCAATCTCAGTCAATCAATAAACCACTAAAACGAAAAAAAGAAGCTGACTGCAGTCACACTGTCCTTGGATATATTGACATATGCGATACTCGACGCTGGGTTTATTTAATATAAGTCCATGATACAGAATCGCATTTCGTATTATACTGTTTGAAATAAAAATTGGCAATTGAACTGTGTGTGTGCTAAAAGAGTGATTTTTAAAACATTTAAAAGGTATTATTTAACTTTAATTGTGATTTAGAGATTATAAATCAAAGTTAGACATCCATAAAAAAAAACTAGAACAGATTTTAACAAATAAATTTTTAATTAAAAATAATAATCATTAATTATTATTATAATAAAATGTTTTAGATATTACTTCCGAAATATTTTAAATTTATTTCTTCTATATATAAACAGTTAAGGTAGTTCTAGCATGAAATCAATTTTCGACAGATTTTGCCTTTTTTTCACAGGCAAAAAATACCGTTCTCTAATAAACCCCGAAGTTTCATTAGAAGCATGTAAAACTTCATGCTCGTTCAACTATTATCTGTTGTATTGAAAAAAAAAACTCGACATAATTAAAAAAAAAAAACTAAGAGAGTAAAGATAAATATTTATTAGAAAAATTTTAAAAACAAAATTCGAAATATGATAATTAAAATTTTGTTTTCTTTCAAAATTACATTTATTTGTATATAAATATATGTACACTCCCGTTCATTAAAATTGAACCAACCGGAAATGTTAATTTTCTTTCATTTCATAAAATTCCTCACTTTTGTAACTCTTTATACATTATTTATTTATAAACAAAGATAAGTAGTATAATTTTGAAATGTGAAAAAAGAAATGGAAGTTTTATATTTTCGTTTATGTCAGTGATAGAGTAAGAATATGTAATGTAAATACATGCTAAGTGTTATATCTCCCTTTTACGTATAAAAATTAAATAAAATGTTGTATCTGTTAAAAATATTTACTATAAGAATAATCAAAATTGTGAGATACTGATTCGGTTCAATTTTATTATACGGGAGTGTATGTGAGTATACATGTGTGTTTGTATTTGTTCTATAATAAAAGCAAACCGATTTTTTGTCCTGATAATACAAGTCAATGCTGGAACTACCTTAATAAAAAGAGTGAATGTTTTTTTCTTCCTAATAATAATAAAAAAAACTGTTAAGTAACATTTTAAAATATATAAAATTTATTATTTAATATTTGCACCCAGTCAGTACACATACAAAAGACTTGAAATGTTTAGATGAAGATGAAATTATAACGGCATTGATGATGAGTAATTGTTCTTTTTTTATATCTTAAAAAAATAAATAACTATTAGTTCACACCTTTCACTACTCAATGGTTTTTTTTTTAATGTTCATAGAAACCAAAATCATTACGTCTTTCAGGGTAACAGTAATTCAGTTTGCATTAATTACGAGTGTTGCGACGTAATCGATTGCAATGAATCATCAGTGTGTATAAAAGGTGTAACTCCTCGGGGGGGGACAGAAAAATGCAGGGTCGACTCGTCTTTACAGATAAACGTTGCAAGAAAAGTACAATAAGCGATGCAAATATCAGAATGCATGTCGATTCAGGCAAATTATATTTAATTGGTCTGATTATAACAAAGGATGATGTATTTGGACGAAACAAATTAAATAATAATTAAATAGATAATTATAAAAGCTTAGGGCATCTTGTGTTGAAATTAAATCATTATAGTAGTCTCAAAAGAATTTTCAATTCCCAGCACTTTAAAGTTTATTTCTTTGAAATGCGCTTCTTATAATAATAAAAGTAGCATTTTAAGAATTATATATATATCTATATACAGGAATAACTTGAAAATCTCCTCCGTGTTTTACGTCGATAAAAAAAAACATTCAAATTGCGCAACGATATTGAGTGCTTTCAAAGTGTTTACACACAGACAATGTACAGCGATTATGATATTTGTTCCTTATTAGTGGAAGCGCTGGGAAGTCTTATTTTTTATTTTTTTGTGGCAAAAATTTGAAATTTTTTCTTCAAATTTATATTGTACTAAATTCAAAAAATTCTCTTTACTATAAAAAAAGAATTATCAAAATCGGACTACTGTGTAAAAATTTATACGTCATCATACATTAAAAAATATATATATTTACAGGTTGAATTGAGTACCTCCTTCTTTCGTCGGTAAAAAACAATTTAATTTATTCAATTCCTTTGAGTGTTCCGTGCAAAAATTTGTCACAGATGCATTTTTTAGAGGCGCTTTTACATAAATGATTAAAACTTGGCATAGTTGTAAATTTCAGTTATACCAAAATACAGACATGATATTTAAAATTTGTATTTTTAGTTTACAGGTTAATTTTGGGGGTTGAAATAGGTAAGAATAAACATTTCGTTCAAGATTATTAGGTGTGCTATCACTCAAAAGTCTTCTAGAAAACGAGTAACTGGCAACATCAAGAAAACTCTTGGATTGTCTGTAGAATGGTATAAGATTGTTAAAAACCATGTAGCTTAATATCCTAATAAGTGATGCCGCGAGAGATCAGAGAAACGTGCCAAAGCGAAAATAAGTGAGTGAGAGAAATTATAACGGATAATTTTCAATAAATACTCGAGAGATAGACGGTATTACTATCTTTCAATCTCTTGAGATATTAGGCTGTAAAAAATGTACTAATCATAAAACAGCAAATCATTTTGGGTGGTAATGATTTAACTTCTTCTATACCTAGAGAAAATTTTGGTAGTGTCTTAAGACTTTTTGCAATATTTTACTTCGAATTCTTCTTAAAAATATCAACCGACGTGTAATAATTATTATTTTTACTTATATACAAAAACTGTTTCTTTCATCGTATTTTTTCAAGAAAATCTTCAACTGAAAAAAGGGGCCGATAGAAAAGGGGGTTGGAGATATCGCGAGACAAGACAAACAAATTATCTCGCGGCATCCTCAATCCTAACTTAATGGTTACAATCCATGATACTCAGACCGAAGATGCAAACCATTTAAAATACGAATACAATTTTATTTTATAACCTTTATTAATTGTACAAATTAATTAAATAACAGTTCAATTGAATTATTATTATTATTAATTAAAATTAAACACGAATTTATTAAATTTTATATACATAATAATAGTTATTGTCTATACGTTATTATATTACGATTAATTAAACTCTTTTATTTCAACTTATTAGATAATCAATTCACATAATAATATTAAAAACAAACTATGCATATAAATTAATTAATTAATTCTTCTTTTTTTTTGTTTGAAATATAAATTATAAATATGGTCATCAAATGATGTATACTACCAGGCAGGTATTCTATGAGAATCACTGTTATGTTTTTTTTTTGTTTATATATATAAATTACCGTTAGTTGAACAAAACAAAACAAAAAAATCCGTTTCCGACTTGGTAAAGAGTAATATGATACTGCATTTCTATACAATTTATGTAGGGGCTTGTTTCTTTTCCACCAATTACATAACATATATTATTTTTTAGGTAAGAAATCTAGATATTATAATAATTAGCACATCTTTTAACAAAAATTTTTTTATTTAAATATAACAATAAAAGGTTAAAAAATCTGGTTTGAACCCCACACAACTTCCATACTCAGACTAAATTTTTACCTTTTAAACGAAGGATAAGTGGTATTCATTTATCGTGTAAGTTTCTCAGGTATTTCATCTAGAGCACGGTAGTGCGTAAGGCCGAGTTTAAGGGACACATCGGACTTTTCACTACAGTGCTATTACTTATGGAAATAATAGGAGTTGATTTGACCCCGAAATATCTTCTGAACGAAAAGAGCTACAGTGTTGAAATTTCGAATTATCGATACTTTACGGAATTATAAGACCCGGTTTTTTCAATGATTATTTTACTTGGCAAATTATTTTCTTTATATACTAAATATAATCAAATCTAATAACTTTCCAAGTAAAATGAAATACCCTGTACTTGAGAAAGTTACACAGTAAGTGTATTCGTATATCAATCATTTGCATACTTTTGATAAATAAATGTATCTTCATTAAATAATACACTCCCGTTCATAAAACATTCTGAGCGTTATTGTATGTAATATACATATATGTGGTTAGTAATATATACGCTTAGAATGTGAATTTTTATGAACGTGAGTGTACATACCCAGGAGAATCTACTTGCAAAATTTGCATACTTTTGTTAAATAACTTATACCTCACATATATTTCAATACTTTTGTAGGCGAGCAGATTAAAAGAACAAATGAAAACTTTGTTCTTTTCACGTTTTTGCTGGGATATTAATACTTTTTGTTTGTGAAAACCTGGAACCAACAATGTGGATTCAAAAATTAAACATATTAAAATAAATCAATTTTTATAGCCCATTTAATTGTTGCTTCCAAGGTTGTCTACTAAAATTGACGACGGCTGTATAAAGCGGCAAAGCTGGGAACATTTATAGAAAATTATTTAACGGACATTGATATACTACCAGCCAAGTAGCCACGCTTGTTACGCCGCTCTATTTGGAACTGGGAGGTTATGGGATTGAATCCATCATCGGCAGTTTGTCTATTAAAAAATTAATGGGGTGGTTAATTTACTAAACTATTGGCGTATGGACAAGAACGAAGAAACCGGCTATGCTTGTGAAGGTTCTCTGCAGTTCCCTTTCACGAACCCCAGATGAATATCGGCATAGTTCCTATCAAAGTCAACTGCAGCCGTACAACCTATCAATTCATAGTCTGCACATTTATTCCTTGTCTCCACTTGCAGCATAAAAAAATGTACAGTTAAAAATTAATAAAGGTTGAAAAATAATGATGTGGGTGGCCTCTGTTATAGACCGTGGTGTCTTAGAAGCATTTCTAGACCTTCCTCCCCCCCCCTCCATCCAATCCATTCAATTATTATATATATTCAGAGCAACTCTAGCAAAGAGACTTGACCATACCCAAAAATATTGTATTTTTGGCATGAAGAGATCACATAACCTACAGATTCCGTCCTTGAGAACTCTGTGTATACATAGAGGTAAAATATGTTTTAAATGAGTACTTACTAAAGTTTTAACATAAAATATGATCTTATAATGCCTTACCTAAGTGAAGAGAAAGGTGTAACTGTGTATGAAATTGCTTGAGAATTGCAAAGATTATAATCGTTGAAAAATTTAGCGGAACAAATGTTTATTATTTTATAAGGTTTGTATTAAAAAGGCTATAAATATAAAAATGAATTTAATAAAAACAAATGTATGTAAATTATTTGATTTATACAGGATATAGCAACCTTTTAAAGTAAAGCCAACACTTATTTTCCTGTCTTTGTAGTAACATAAAGCTTTGTAGGCTTAAATATTTAAGCCATAACGGTTTTCACTATATAGTAGTTTAAATTCGAACGGTATCCACAGAAGGCTGAAGGTCAGTATGTACATGTATATGAAGAGGAAATTAAAAGAACTCCGTTTTTTTGAAGCATTCCCAGTATGTTTGCTGTAATCAATCGAAAAAGATATTTAGCTTGCGACAACTTTTGCGTCAAACTATGAATAACAAATTTTTCTTATTATATATTGAAAAAAAGTTAAAATATCGATTTGGCGTTTACAGATTCCAAATGATTTTCTTAGTTAAGGCTTTTGTCAAAGAATTTCTGAGATACTGCTGCTGAGAAACTATTTTTTACTACTGCGCCGTGCCATATTAATGAAGATAGAAACTAGAAGTGAGAAACTTCCAATATTCTAAGTTTCTAGCGAGGAACTGCAACGTGTAGTAAGCCTTTTAGATGTGCTAAAATACATCCTGGTCCTAGGAACAGTCTAGAGATAATAAATAAAACAGTTTTGACTTTCTTTGGCTGGAAATACCAGTCTCAAGGTAGAAAGTAATTAGGTAATCGATACAGACAACTGTACGAGAAAAAATTATGAATTAAACTAATAAAATTTTCAAATAAAAAACTGTTTTATGATTCATAACTTATTACTTAACCAATCGCATGTTGGTCAAGTGTTTATTTAAGCACGTTGAGTCACCACGTCAAAAATGAGAACAATTATTTCTAACCAATAAAATATTTTTGAAATAACATTTTCAATAGCATCTGTTAAATGTTCATAATGTTTACAAATTTGGTTGGAGTAGAAAATCTATATTACTGATTCAAAAAATTAGATGCGATCTTATGGAGAATATAAAATATTTAGTGATATTTTAATAAAACATTGAGTTCGAGAGATTTTGCAATGTGGATAAGCAAAATTATTTAAATACGCTCACAAACTTTCATATTGATTAAGAGATGTATTTATTAAGAAAAACTATCGTTCGAAAAAAAGCATTTATTTGAGGTAATAGTCAGGAGATGTATAGTCGCTAAATTTGGATTAAAAACGAATGTATTTGTGATTTGTTAGTGATATATTGATGAACCTCTAAGTTGATAAAACTTTGTTGATAAAGCTTAACATATATTGTGTAGAACTTTACCAACTTAAGAAACCTATAAACATGATTGTATCGTAAGAATATACCTGTAAGGATACAACGTCCTTAATACAATAATTATATGAGATATTATAGACATACATGTAATTAAATATTTTTTAAATATGTTTTTATCTTCTTTTTTATTATTCCAGTTAAGTAATTAGTTATATTTGTAATTATTTGTACAATATTTTTTTTTAAATATTGATTTACAATTACCTTTTTTTTTATTGATGCATTAATTTCTGGATTATTTACATTCAAAAATTGATGTTAATAAATAATATTTAACAATTTAAAAATAAATTCACATACGTCTCCATTAGACCTTTTAACTTTAATGAAATGTGACATTTTAAAAATTATTTTTAAAACATTTTTCAAGTAGTTTATGGTTTTATTTATGATTGGTGTTTTTTTTTTATATTTCTCACGGCAAAGATTACATATGGGACGGCGAGTAACACAGATATCTTAAGAAGATTATTTATCTTAAATCTTCTCTCCTGGACGAATATTCCAAGACGAGAATATTTGTCGGAATGAGAGTTAAGATCTTGACTAAATAAATGAGAAACATACTGTCGATGTGAGACAAGAAACAAACTACCTAAAGTCGTCAAACACGTGTCGAGAGTCGAGACGTAAAATTGGACTTGCAAATACTAAAATCATATAGGACACTTCATTTTGATCAGACTTAAATTGTGACCGCTAGAGAGTGATTTATATATTCTAAGGAAATTCGCTAAGTTGAAGCAGATCCTGCGTAACGATTTTTTTTACATACAAATTGAGGATTTATTCTAGAAATTACTTATAGTAAAACTATATACGTGTATATCAGTCTGTACATTTTTCTTATTGATACTAAGCCTTTATTATATACAAACAAGTTAAAATCATATAAATACACAGACTCTCACTTTATAATCTTCAAGTACATTTAGAAGATGGTACTTTTACAAACCATGACTTATTGATTATATAAAATAAATAATTTATTACGGTTTATTTTCAATATTGCTAAAGTGGTTTCATCTGTTTTATATATGTAAAAATTTAATGAAATATTTATTATATTATCTGATACTTAATCATTTAAAAATATTTTTGAATTTAATTGCTTTCAACAAAAGTATCAATTGGAAAGATCTTCCAAAATAGACTAAGTAACGACTTAATTAACATCGGGATTTATACAAATTACTGACAAAAATGCATTAATCAAATTATTATTTCCGGGTTTTGTAAATATTTTTGTGGTTTACTGGTTACTTTATTTAATTGCTGATTTGATTTACTCAAAGGAAGGTCGGATGGACTATCTTAATAAATAAAATTATAGATACGAACTCGTATCTTTATAATTGAGGTAAAGAAAAACCACTTTGGAAATATATTAATCAGATATTAAATAAATATAGTAGATAAAACCGATTCTAAAAACATTTTTGCTATGTTACATATACTTTTGAAAAAAAAAAGAATGTAAGCAATATTGATTTATTAATTAATTAAAAATAAATTCAGAAATACATTTGAACTCCATAAAATACGAGTATCGATCGATATGGTATACTAAATAAATATTTACAAATCGTGACATCCTATACAAACGATTATTAACTATATACAAATGCACTCGGGGTTCAAAAAATAATTTATTTTTTTATAAATTCAATTAACAATTATATTTAGTTCCGTTTTGTTTGTTTCATTTTTAAATGAAAAATCTAATTTTTTTTTTAAATAAAATATAATTACTATGAATAATATTTCATACGTTTAGAAAATGATTATATAAGATTATTTGAGAGATAAACTTTAACATCTAAAAATTTAATAATTTTATTCTTATATATATATTGTGGTTATGGCATGTGTTAGTTTTGGTTTTTTGTTTTTTTTTTGTTTGTTAATTGCCATGCATCGAATTAGCATAAGGTCTTCAAGTTCAAATCAAAATAAATAAATTTTTATTTTTACTTTTTAGCATCTTTAGTAATGGTGTAAAGAATTTGTGATTTTGAATAATAATTTTTATTCAATTTCATTTCTGCGACCTCTAAACTATAACCAATACTATTACTATTTTATAAACTAATTATTTTTGGTGATTTGAACTGTTGATAACTGAACTGCTAATACATCTAAGAAGGTGAAAAAGTTAATAAATACATCTAACAAATTTCAAACTAGGAAATATACATTTTCAAACAATTATTGTTTTTCATTTCTATAGGCGAAACTTTTAAGGGTGGTAGCGCCACGTGACCAATGAACAAACTAAATCTAGAGTCAATGTTTATAAATATAACACTTGTCTTTGTCTTTGTCTTTGTCTTTATGTTTTGTTTTTTTTTTTAATATTTTATTATTTTGTAACGATTTTAGTAAATTTATGATACTTTCAATAATTTTGATATTTAGTTTTGTGGCCAAAAGTAGATATAGATAGATAATTTATTGTTTTTTAATAATACAATGAGGTTGGTTAAATTAGATAGATTGTAAAAGCTGCCCTGGGCGAGCTATACAAAGTGTATAGACTAGGAATTGGTAGGATATACGGCTGCAGCCGACTATGATAGGAACTATGCCGATATTCATCTGCAGTTCGTGAAGGAAACTGCAGAAAACCTAAGGTTAGTTGGTTACAGATTAAGTACAAAAATATATAAAGATCATATCAAAGACCAAAAATTATTAATAATAAACGAATTAATATTGGAAGAAATCATTCAGTTACACCAATGGTTGAATCAAAAGTTAGTTAATAAGCAATAGTAGTCCACAAATTCACTTATATAATCATATAGAAGTATATTCATTTGTAAAGAAGCCTCGAATATCGTCACAGTTTGAGTGGATCAGTCTATTTTCAAAATGACGGGGAGGAAACATATTAATGTTTCCCCCACTTTTAAAATCAGGTTTAAATATTTTAAATAAGTTGCGTTTCTACTTTTAAATAAGTTCCCCTTACGCGCATATAATAGTCAAAACAAATGAATTCACCTCTAACGCGCCTAACACCGCAATGAAATCACCGATATGCTTTTGCCTAATATGTTCATACCGATGGACATTCCACGAAAATATGCTGAAGATTCTCGGATAATTTTAATCCACAAAATAAGCACTCATTATCGAAATTTATTGTGGCCAAAAGTATTCAATTGCATATGTATACAATTTCGAAATTTTATGTTGGTTAGTACATATTGATAATTTAGTAAGTATTTCGTTCAATGTTTGCGAATGGGTTTATCAATTTTCAATTTTAATTTCCACGCTCTGTGCCTATCTTTCAGAGATTTACACCCGAACTCATTTTAATTAATACCCAACTTAAGAAAATAATGAAAAAAACTTTAAGATCGATATTTAGCAAGTTTTACGTATAGAGGGCAACAAAATATACGTTTAATGCCTTTTGAGGCCTCGTGTACATTCTTCATTTGATAATTTGATGATTTGATTTGACCTGTACACAGGTCTTCATTTGATATCAAGAATTCCCATTATATATTTAACATATAACGAATACACAACCTTTTTATTACATACTGTTTTGTATACAGAGGTTAAAAAACGATTTACATGTTCAACATTTTGTAAATCTATTAATTTTATAATTTTATCAATAAGTTATATCGTTTTTTATTATACAAATTAAGTTTGAAGTATTATGTTAATTTCAAATACAACAAGCAAAGAAATAAATAATCTTGAAAATAATAAAATTGTAAGTGATTTGAAAGTCATTTACTGAACTTTGATCAGGAAATAATCATCTATATATATATATATATATATATATATATATTATTTACTATCTGACAAAGCCGGCGTTACCCGTGCTTCAAAAAATTCTTATAAGGAAATTTATGTTAAATAATTATTTTTTTCTAAATCTTGACATTTCATGAATTTATTTATATTTTCAATTTATTTACAAATAATTTATTTTTAAAACTTTGTTAATGCAGGTATTTCTATATGGAAGAATAAACTATATTAAAAATCTAGCCGTCAGAAAACTTTGGAACGGTTTGAAATTTTGGACTTTTGATAGTTTTTTTCTATAGTTTTCTCCAAATAATTCGGACGAACATATATACACACAACATATTTCTCTTTTATGTATATAGATTATAGTTTATAGATTAATGTATTAGAAAACTGGTATCGCATTCCGATGGTAGGATTTCTCCTGAAGGAGTATATAATAGTCTAGTGTGTATCCGAAATTTCAGAGCTTTAAATATATCAGCAGTAATTTTCGTTATGTACAACACACGTCAAGTTGCCTAAAATAAATCCATAATTTATTGATGTCGGGCAGTAATAAAACCCGAGGCAATGTAAAAATATTTCATATATTTTGATTAAACTAATCTTGAAGAAAGTTTAAAACTAAAATATCCATTACTTGATTTGATTATAATCAATTAAATATCAACTTTAATTCAATTATAATTATGACATAGCAATTTCCGTACTTTCAATTGTTTATGAGCGATTTTTAATCAAATTTTTATTTAAAAAAAAAATTCTCATCATATGTAACGCGTAAGTAGGTACGTCATTATTGAAAATAGAAGCACCTACCTTTTTTGTTTTTAAAAAGCAACCTTGCAAATTAAAATAAATATTTGTACAAGTATTCGCTAAATTATATTTTTTATTTTGCCATTTTAAATATCGTCTGATGAATATCGGTTGTTGTTTTTTTTTTTTTTGGCAAGGTAAACAAGTGATCTTATTATTTTTTTCTGATCTTAAATAAGTTGACAACATTCTCTAAATGTTTATTTTTTTTCCTCATCAGTTTACAGATCAACGTCTTTGATCAATCTATTTTTTTCTGATTATACCTTTGCCCTTTCTGTGTTAGTTTACAGAGAGTTAATATAGAATCTTTTGAATAAATCTTTGCGAATTCTGACGTGGAAATCAAACTTGCGATACATTTAGGCTGATTGTCTTAGTATTGGAAACTTCTTCTTTCGTTATAATCGCCTTCTTCTTCCGGATGATATAATTTCACTATCGCGTATATATGATCGCTCTTGAAAACATTGTTTCAAAGAGGACGAAGTCATTATCCTGGATGACTTGGATCTAATCCAAGAGTGTGCACTATGTAATTTCAGCTGGTGGTTCCTTTAGGGGCTTACATATTCGGGTCATATCTTTGGAAAACAATATATTTTCGAACCCATGGCCATATGAACTTTTTTCCTATCTTGGTAAAGTGCCCTTTTCGCATCAGTATAATGAAATTTACAAAATGAATATCAAATTTATTCTTATTCAAGTGGCTGTTCAAGGGGCCAAACTATTTATCAGAAATGAAATTTGCAACCATCAATTTTAAATTATCATTTGATAGGGTACACGTTTTTCTTGTACAGTGAACATTTACTGGCTTAAAACACGCCTACGTCGATACAATATCGAAACTATAAAACCAAATCTTAAGTATATCACGAAGCTGAGGGTTGAAATTTGCTCGCTATTAACTCTTATCCCGGCAGTACACTTTCGATAAGGCACGGCAAGACGTAAAAAGCGCGAGACTGTACTCGGGGAGCTCGCTCTTGTTCGTGTCGGCATGGCTCCTCTCGGGAGAACTTCGTTTCGAGTCGGTTTTGTGACCACGAATACAGTGGCGAGCGCGAGCACGCTGAGTACACTGTCGTCTATGCTCGCAACATAACGTGAACTTTAACCGCCATTTAATTGTTTCAACTGTCAACCGCCATTTAAATTGTGTTTAAGTATTGTCGACAATGGAGCAATGAATTAATTTATTTACAGTTCTCTGAACGAGAACACAACTCCACTCGCAGCTCCTAGGCTTACGAATGTCTCGCCGAGAGTATACTGCCGGCATAATATTAAGACTTTTAAAAATTTTTCTAAGTTAAATTTGTTCGATTAAGTGTCGTGTAAAATTGATGAAGAAAAAATTAAATTATTTTTGCATGAGAACAATATACAAGGATACACCATTGAAGATTAAATTTTGCACTCACGATTCCATGAAAGTCATGACTTTAAGGGATATGTTTTATTCAAATTATTAAATAGTTTAAACAATATTATTTTGCATGATGCATTTTCAATGATTTTCTTGGAATCGTAGAAATTCTCTTTGAACAAAGCATGCGAAATTACAAAATGTATTATATATTATATGTGGCTACAAGATATGTTCACTCTTCACTGTAAATTAGTTCATACAACTATAATTATAGTCTAGTCAACAAGTGAAAAAACGTCTTAATTCTTGCTACTGCGAATTAAAATACGTGCGATAGCTCGTTGAACTCGTAATGATATCTTGAAAAATGTGCAAAAATTTTAAACCTGCATATAAATAATTGCAAAAGTTACAAACAATAAAAGATGCCAAAAAAAAGAGGTCTACTTTTTCGAAAAATACTCAAAAACTATGGGTGCTAAAGTAATTACAAAATGGGTGCTAAAGTCGTCTCCCGGAACTTGACCTCTATTGTTAATACTTTTTATTTAATGTTGAAAATACGGTTCCGCGCGTTCCAAATATACTTTGTTGAGCAAGATTATCATTTAAAAAAACAAATTAACGGCACTGCGCTCGCCACGCAGCACCCTCTTTTCAACATTAAATAAAAAGTATTAACAATAGAGGTCATGTTCTAAGAGTCAACATTTTTTTCGAAAATTTTCTCCTCTTTAAAAATCTGTGTATAAAATTCCTCTTGCTCCAATAGTTTTTGAGTAATTTTCAATAAAGTAGACCCCTTTTCTTTGGAATTTTTAATTGGTTATAACTTTTGCAATTGTTTATGTGCGGGTTTGAAATTTTTGTACATTTTTCTACACGTCATAACGAGTTCAATTAAATTGTTTTAACGTTTATTTAGACTTAAAATTTGGAAGATGTATTTTACAACGTGACAGCTTCAAAAACTTCCTTATGCTATTCAAAAAAAAAATGTTACCAATTAATTATAGAATTTGTTACACACTTAATTAAAATATTCCACATATGAAGGATGCATATATTCTATATATTTGATAGAGCTGTAGTATAATGAGAATTTCTTATACAATTGTCTACATTTTTACATATTATATACACATGATCAACAAGCAACGAATTACTTCTACAACAAGACAAGACGAACGAATCAAAATGTTAGTGAACTGTGCAATAAATGTCTGTTACATATTATCTGTGTGAAACATTAATTTAAATGGAAAATGTGATAGTTTTTAAATGATGTGAAATAAAATCATTCTATTCAATAAAAATATTATTAAAAAAAATAAAATAAAAAAGAATTATGCATGTAATATTTACATATTTTGTAAGTTACAATCTGTATAGACCATCTGATATAAAATTATTATATATTATACAAGGTGATTCAGTTATGTTATGTAACACTTATTTGACTTTGTCTATAATATTGTCAAATAATCTTATCGTGCGTTTCAGGTAAAGATTCCTCTTGATAACATAGCTGCCAATTGGATAAATAACCACAGATCACATAGAAGTCAGCAGAAAACGTTTGGATCTAGAGAAGTCTTTCTCCTATTCGAAGCTACTAGAAGGTCACTCCCTAGGACATAAATAGAAAGTTATGACAAATCTTTCTGTCTTAGATTATCGAAATTGGATTTCCTGTTTTGGTTTCTACAGATATTTTGTTATCCTGTAAAACAAGTATTTGTGACTAAAATTTAAGTGGAAACGAAAGACGAAAAACAGATACTAAAATCAAAGCTAAACTTCCACAACTTCATTGTTGACAATAAAATAGATTTTACCACCCCAATCCAATGTACTAATTAAATATGCTTAGTAGAAAATAATCCAGTATTAATTAGATCATATATATCGATCAAGCTCAATTTCAATTCATCCCAAGCTTGAGAGAAATTTTAAAGAAACTTAATGCTTTAATATATAATGAAAAAAATACTAGGAAGGACCCAGCGAGTAATAAGAAACATCTAAACACAAGCATAAAGTGCATGATCTTCGGAAACCGAATTCGCAATTCAATATCAGTTTTTAAGGCAGCCCTCATATCTTTCGATATTGCCGTTGATTCATACTGAATCCATTCGATTTAAGAAAAAATATTCAGAAGAAAACTTTTGTTGGAAATATTTCTTTAGAAACCGAATGAATTCACACCTAATAAGGTACAAAACGACTGCAAAAAATAGCTCTAGACCTTTCTAGAATAGACTACTTCCAATATAAAAGACGCGGTTGGCGCATTGGTTTATGAATGTATTATTAAGTATATCAGTTTTCTTGGGAAATTAGTTCTTTATACTAAAAAAGTTTTAAAATTTGATGAGAAGTGAAGTAATTCAGATCTTGAGTATTATCAACCCCATAAGAGGTGTTCCTTTTTCAAAATTCTAATAAGTCCAAACTTGTAATGCAAAAATGCATTTTTTTCAAATTGGAAAATTTCGACTTATCTGGTTCTTGCATTAAGGCCGTCAATTAATTTATGGATTCAGATCTAATCGACTTCAATGGCTCAATATGTTACAACTAGGTCTTTCTGATCGTCGCCTGAGTGCCACTCTGCATGACATGAATTATCTGATACAAATTAGGACCCGTTCTAATCTCTGAATGATTATGAAACACTCTGTATAAAAAACGAATATAAAATAAGTACGTTCGCTATAAACAACACAAGTAAATAATATAAAGTTGTTTGTATATCTTCAGCAGAAGAATACAAATAATAAAAACATTCACTTTCATTATAATAGCTTGGTAACCCAAAACTGTTTGCTATCGTCAGTTAAGCTGTGTTTGTTTGTTGATTCTTCATTACATACATTATTATTAATTTATATTATAAAATCTGTTTTAAACTACTTTTGATTTCAATATTCAATAAAATATCAAACTTGTAAATATTTATTTATTTATTTTGGTGTGGTTTTTATAATATTTAAAAAAAACTAAACCATAAATATTATAGAACCGGTTAAAATAGCGCAAACACTTGACAATAAAACATTTTTGACATGATTTTAAAAAATTAATGAAACCAACTATTTTTGAATTTCGAAAATAATATTGAAAAATTTCGTTTTTCATCGATTTTATCTCTACTATTATAACATTGTAAATGTCTATTTATTTAAAATTCGCCCCAATACCTCAATACCTAGATCAGTTTTTGTATTATAAAAACGTATTTCGACTACAAAGTAGTCATCATCAGTATAAATTAGCTAGTCGGTAGTAATTTACTCTTTGACAATTAGAAATAGATAGAAAATCAAAATCAATAGACAAAAAAAAAAGATTCGTTACGAAGGAGCTGCTTCAACTTAGCGAAAGACCCATAACGTACGTTGGTATCAAGAAACATTTGACAGATAACACATATTAAAATTGTATATACCTGTGCGAAATTGGGCGGGTCAGCTATTATTCAATAAATAAAATTTGTAAATATTTATTTATTCATTTTAATATGTTTTTTTTTTTTTTTTTATAAACTAAACCAAAATATTATTTATTAATTACATGATTTAAATATTTAAAAAAAATAAAATAAGTAGAGCATCTTTGTTTTTTGATATAAAATAATAATAATAATTTTAAAACATCAATAATAATAATTACATCACACACTTTTACAACTGTTTATATAGAAATACTATTTTTAAACTGGTTTCAATTGGCGTATAAATATATATATATATATTGTATCGGTTGTAAATCTTATTTTATGTTCAATGACTCCAGGGTGTGGGCCAATTTATATAAATATGGATCAGATTAATAATGAGATGGCCTTTCAACGTTTAATTTAACAAGTTCTCAAGGACGTTTGGAACAAAGAGAGGTGTTGTCTTGCGGTTGAATACTATTGTTTATCGTTGAAGGTTTTCTAGATCGGTAGCTGACAATATGAAACTTGTTTTGTATATATGCAAATGGATTCATTGTGAAGTATACGGATATAGGAAAAATATTGGTGAATTTTCAATGCAGATGTGAAAAACCGATAGCTAACGTGTAGCATAGATTGTTTCAAGCTAAAGAGAAATTTTTAACCGTCATTTGAATAGGGAATATGCATGAATATTTTTTTTCACTTGAATTGAAGCATTTTTACTTGACAAATTTCAAGGTAAAATTACTTTTTAAATAACTTTAAAAATAAGCGAGATATGAATGATTGAAATTCCCGATTAGACAAAGTGGGTGATAGCCCTCTTGATATGTTATGTGACGTCATATTACACTTTTACCATTTAAAGTACACGTAAAACTTCGTTTTTAGTATTTTTGCAAGAAAGAGACAGATAATAATCTTTAAAAGCTTATAGCTTCCTTGATATTTGTCGGATTTTAATTTCGTTTTTAAATATTATTACAGTATTGACAGTATTTTCATATTCTGAAAATAAATGTGAAAAAAAATTTTCATGCATATTCCCTATTGTTACATTGTAAAAATTTGTTGACATTGATAACAATTGTAAATTTTCTCAACCTGGAAATACAAGGTGGGCAGTTTGTTTGAACCGCTCTTAAGATTTCCGTCCATATATGTATGTACTATGGACCACAAAAGTTGTGGGCCAAAAAACGACAGTTGGTAGTGCGAATAGTTAACACTTTTCTGGGCCCAATGAATTAAAATATACCATAAATTTTGGAAAATGGGCGCTACATTTGCGGCGCATAGTACAGGGCTTTAAACAGCTTACTAGATTATTATGATAATCAAAGAGAACTCTAGGTTTTGTGAAATTCAATTTCAAATTTTACCCTAATTCCTAGAACAATTTGTCTTTTATAAATACGTATTTCAACTACAAAGTAGTCATTACTAAAATGTCTCATGTACCAAATTAGCAACGAGTAACATATCTTTGACTCCATATCCCGGAGATAGTTACGATTAGCTAATTCATACTGATAATGGCTACTTTGTACTCGAAATACGTATTTATAATAGCTTAGAATGATCCACCACTTAGGTTGTTCGAGATTTACGGCAAACACAAACGATCAGATTCAGTGTGTAGGGAGTAATAAAAAAATTAACCGTCAGGACGTCATAGAAATAACGAAAAGTGTTCTAAGCCAAGACAGAAATTCCAATTCTGCCGAATTTCCCTGTGGGTTCCTTACATTACCATAACGCTATTTTTGCTGTTTTAGTTAAATTGTCGAGAATTATTCGAAATTGGTGATTAGACGCAATTATCGACTATCAAATTAGAATCTTCACCAGCCAATAAATGTACCTGTACTATGGATCACAAAAGTTGTGTTATATTTCGAAATTTCACAGTTGATTTGTGCCAAATGTTTGGAATAGAAGTTGTTAGTACCGAAATTTATAATGAACAACTTTTATCCGAGGAATTTTTTTCGAAAACCGAATCAATTAGACATTACTTTCGTGGCCATATGTACTTCAAGAAACGGATAGTTTACTGTTGTTATATAATTATGTTAGTAAATCGTTTTTATCTGATTATCCAAGTATAGAATGCAATATTAATTTGACGCCGGTGGTGCCGCGGGCTACTAACTAGTGTAAGTAATTTAATTTGAAATACTAAAATAGATGATGAATCTAACTGTGCAGTTATGTGTTCTTTCTTTCTTTCTTTCAATAAAATAGATATTACATGGCTTGTCATGTTATTAACATAGAAAGTATGTAAATTGACAAAATAATTGCAAAATTTGTTTGAAGAAAATATATGGGCTATTTTTTTTTTGCAATTATCGTCGTCATACAAATTAATTAACACTTTAATTTTTGTTTATTTAAAATGAAAACTGCATATAAGTCAAAATAGCATATATTTAAAATGATATTTATTAAAAATAATGTTGATTAAAATATTTCGGTGAGTGTTTATAAATGAGGTTCTGAAGGAACTACTTTCAATATCTGATTTTACAGATGTTTAACAACTAATATATTCTGAAAAATATAAATACTTAAGGAGTTTATATATCAAAGAGGATTTATGAAATATAATATTGAATGATTACTTAAGGATGATCCTGCATACCACCACTTTTCGACAGATTTTGCTCATTTTATTTCACAGGCTAAAAATAACGTTTTCTGATAAATCCCGTTTCAGAAGTTCAGAAGAAGTTTCTCTATCTCATTAGAAGCATGTAAAACTTCATGCCCGCCCAACTATTATCTGTTGTATTAGAAAAATACTCGACAAAATTTAAAAATAAAACTAGGAAAGTAAAGATAAATATTTATTATATAAATTTTTAAACGAAATCGTGTGTTACCGTTTTGTTTTCGAAATATAATAGTTTAAAATTATTTTATTTTCAAAATTACATTATTTTGTATATATGAACAGTGAATTTGTCTATGTATTGTATATGTGTGTTTATGTATTTGTTCTATAATAAAATCAAACCGGTTTTTTGTCCTGATTATATAACACAGTGCTGGAACGCCCTTAAGGTAGTTCTTAATATAAAAAAGACCAACATATATTCTTCTCTTTTCTTCTCGTTGTCAAATCTCTTCACCTATCTGGTTTGTTTCGTCAAAAAACATACTTTTTCATTATTTTTAGCTAATTCTTTGGAAATTTTCTTTTCCAATAAATTTTGATACATTTTCAAAGTATCCATGCAGACTTTTCCGCGAAAATATCGATAAAGACGCACCCATACATAAAAACCAATGGCCAAAAATCATATGTCTTGGAATTAGTGGATCCCAACACGTAAAGATGAAGACTTAAATATCGACTTTAACGAAAACAAGAGTTTATATAAGCTTGAAATCATGGTAACACTTAACTTTTGCTACAGAATCCTAAAGTATTAAACTAAAAAAAAGGTAAATATCTAATTAACTTACATAAAAATTTGAATCAAATTACTAATTATAACATAATATATGATCTATGTAACTTTGTTATGAATTCTATTAGAAGAGAATGGAATCGTTTTGACTGTATTATTTTGACGTCTTTAAGAATTCACATCATATATCAGTTTTAAACACATGGTTAGAATAAAAGACAGTTCAGATTCGTAATCTAAATTTAATTTTTTTTGTAAACAATTCATTTATTTAGTACACCTTTCATTATTAAGACTGATCTATCTGCCTGTCTGTTTGTCTGATTTTAATTATTTATAAAGATTTGATCTACATTTTATCTCTTTAAAATACAGGCTAGACATCATTCAAAATTTAAAAAGCCTTCAAGCATAAATGTTCTTTTTTTATTGGTAGCGAAACGTATTTTCAAAAAAAAATCAAAACAATTATATTGTTAAAAACTCAAAATTTATGACGGACAGGTCAAATAAATGTTTAAAAAAAAATTCGTTACGCAGGAGCTGCTTCAACTTAGCGAATTTCTTAGAATACATAAATCACTATCTAGCAGTCACAATTTTAGTCTGATAAAAATGAAATGCCGTGTATGATTTAAGTATTTGCATGGCCAAGTTTATTAATAAATGACATATGTCAAGAGGAAAGGGGGGCATAAAGAAAGAAGAAAACAAAATATAAAATATCTCTCTTAATATTAGAACAATCGAAAAATGCGTAAGAAATAAAGTTGTAGAAAATCATGTTTGCTACAATTCATCACCTTATCATTTTTGCTCAAACTCTAATGTGTACAGAGATATTGAGGAATTTAATTTTCAATCTTAAACCATCAATATTTCTGTAAGTATTAGGGTACTCATTAACGAACGTGACCTTTTGAATACCAAAAGAGTCTCAAATACTAAATTTCATTCCGATAAAATTAATACTGTGACCGCTAGAGCGATTACAGACACACACATATATATAGATATATATATATATATATATATATATATATATATGTCCATAGATATATATATCTATAAATTTTACAGATGGTGATTTTCGACATCTACCGGGTAGGATCGATGGACATTTGAAGAAATTTTAATATTGTCTCAGACTAATTGATTGGAAAAAGAATTTGTGAGTGGGAATTGGCAGGATATGCGGCTGCAGTCGACTCTGATAGGGACTATGCCGATATTCAACTGGAGTTCGTGAAGGAAACTGCAGAAAACCTTCTGAAGCATAGTCGATTACTGGGTTCTTATCCATACGCCGACAGTTTAGTCAATTAACTGCCCCTTTTTTTATAATTGACAAACTGCCGATGTCGGTATTCGAACCCATAACCTCCCAGTTTCCAAGTAGACATACTGTGCAGACATAACGCCTTAGACCGCTTGGCTACTTGGACTGATATACAATATTATAGTCAAATAGAAAAAATTCGGTCAATTTGGTAATGCATCGTTAGGTTTTAAATCAGAATGCCGTCAGCAATGCTTTTGGCTACCAGGCATTTCATTATGAAAGTTATATTATATCAATTAAAGCTTCCTTCACAAATATGAATAGCGATTAAGAAATATCATAATTTATAATGACGGGCGGAGTAGATTTTTTATATTTGTTATCAATCTTATATTTTTAAATCTATCATATACATAATATATATTTAGATGCAATTTTTTTTAAATGTTACTTGTAGGTACTAGTCTGAAGCCACGTCCGTATACCAATTGAGAGTTATTTGCTCTACATTTTTTGTTAATACCAAAATTAATTCTATTTTAGTTTGATTTTTTTATTACATTATAAAACATAAATTGATTTCATTTATTTTATTGAACGATTATATAATGACTTAATTTTTTCGCTAAAATGTAATGCTTAGATATATTAATTTACAGGCCGTCTGTTTTAAAAACAATATACTAAATTTAAACATTGATACATGTTAGTTCCGTGCAGTATACTTAAACGTCACAGTGCTATACCAACGTCAATCTTCACTATCTGTACACAATAAGACTCCACCGATAGATCCATTATGTGTGGACTGTTCAGTGAGTCGCAAGAAACATACAGCCTCATTATCATTAACTGCGAATCTTCGATACAACAGATATTTGGTGCATCTCACCTCAAATATATAAATCTTTTGGAAAACCTGATAAGCAAGCTCCTGGCCACAGCCAATATAAGCAAGAAGCGAATCTTGTCAAACAAGATATACCCATCTTTCTAAAGATTTTCATCATATCTGATGAAGTGACTGGCATTCTTAACAGAGTCCACCTACATTTTAAGATTGAAAAACAAATGTGATTGCGCGAATTAGCTGTATTCTACCAAACATTATATGGATGCACTCACGACCTGAATTTAGATATTATTACAAATTATGCATGGATAAAATTTAATACTTCTCAAAATGTTTTGAATAGAAAATTTATAAAAGAAAGAAACTTGACAAAAATATTGATAAATGATTTACTTAATGAGGTGTCATTATAATCGATTAATCGATACACTTTATTATTATCATATCCAGTTAAAATACATTAAAATTGTTAATTTAAACTCCACCCATAAAAGCATTCAATAAATTATATAAAATAGACTTAATAATATTTATTATGTCTATATATCATCTTTGTTTAACACACTGGGCAAAATCACAATTTAACCTCTTTTAATATAAATAAAAATAATTGACAGTAAAAAAAATTTGATCTAAATTCGTAAATGATTTAAAATTAAAATATAACAAATATTGATTAAGTAATCGTAATTTAGTAAAGTGGTTTACCAAAAAAATGATACGCATCAAATCATGACAAAAATAAAAATATATTATTCTAGTCGGTATGATGGTAAAGGTATCTACCCATTACGTCATATTCCAAAATAGCGGTTTTAGTCGGGCTGCAGTTCAACAATTAGTTATATTTTTCATAAAAAAATTTAGTTTCATTTTTTGAATACCTATATTGATAACTGACCACTTTGATCACGACGTGTGGTAGCCAAAAAAGAAACCAGTGTTAGTGTGCAGTATAAATTATAGCCAGCCCAGATTTCTAATATAGTGTCTATGGGAAAAATTCTACAAAATTTTGGAAATAGATTATATGTCAATATATTTAAAACATACAAAAATTTCATACTGTCATATTTTAGAAAAAAACTAATTATTTGACATAAAAAATAGATTATTCTTTCATTGCACACAAATTTCAGCTATGTTTTTTAAATCCCTCTTCTCAGGGCAGTTCTCAATATCAAAAATTTGCCAATAAATGTTGTTAGTATATTTATACGAAACAATTTTTATCCAAAGCATTTTTTCTAAAACCAAATGCTACTTTTGAGTTCCTGTATAGGTACTAATAATACGACTTAATCAACAAGCATAGACGACACCATATACAGACCGTTTTTAAAAGCATTTCTAATAGAGAATCAATGTTAAATAAATAAATAAAATATTTACTATAAAACTATACACAAACATACATACATCTGGATATAGGCTTGTGGTGTATGGTGTTTGTTTGTTGTCATTTAAGAGTGGGAATGTTGTTATAATTAATAATATTAATCATTGCAAAACAGACACAACAAGCATACACAACAGACACACTAGAGAGTATCCCCACTATTTTTATTTCTTTATTAAACATTGTGTATAGTTATTATAATAAATAATATTTAACATTAATTCTCTATTAGCAATGCTTTCCAACACGTACGGTATACTCATACATGATATATTTGAGACGTTTACGTTAATGGCAATAAATAATGCTATTAACTTCAAAACTATTAATCATATTTTTCAAGTAAAATTTTTTTTTAAGTAGAAAATAATTTTTATGAAAAAAATTAGAACATTCTATGTCTAAAATATTTTCAACCGTCAATAAACTAATAATTCAATTTTATTTATTACATATTTACAAATTATAAAAAGTGGTCTAAATTAGTAATGATTTATAAATTAAAATATAACAGAGATTGATTAAGTAATCTTAATATATATATATATATACTAAAGTGGTGATATATTTTAGAAAAGAAAGAGGTATTTTTTATTATATTACTCTAATAAATATTATTATTTAATATTTATTTATTTTTATTTTATACAATTTAATTCACTCATATATGTGCAATATGTTAATTAAAATATTGATGATTTTTTTTTTTAATATTATTATTATTTTTTAATTCATATTACTCTTTGTGAGATTTAATGAGAATTAAAAATCTAGATTTTAAATATAATATCCGGGTATTTCTTCACTTTATATATTTCGATCAAAAATGTCTAATAAATACATAATAGATATCAAATTCATACGTCTTCATTTAAAAAGTTAATTTTATTCCTTTTAGATCAATGGCTGACGAAACGTGAAAAATTACAAGCGTATTTTGCTTAAACATCCATGGAATATTTTGTGTTGACTAATGATATAAATGTTAAATTTAGGTCATGTTTAGTAAACCGATAGTATTAGAATACAAATTCGATGCATTTTAGCTTGCCAAGAAGTTCTGTTTTCAGTTTAAAATTGAATTATTAAATCACGAGTGTTTTGAAGGTAATTTTTTATAAATAGAAACCGACTTGGAATCTTACCGTAATAGTTCGTACGACCGACTGGAAATTTGGACTGTAACTTATTTAAACCTCAAAATATAAACATGTCTCATTAGTTCACAGTTTTGAGGTACTCCCCACCCCATTCTGAAGAACAGAACTGATTAAGGAATGATTGCCAACAAATATTTTATTTTTCTTATCGCCGTTTTTCAAATACATCGTATAAAATAGCTTAAGTTTCATGCTGTCTTAAACATAGGATCGAAAAGGCATTCAAAATATTGTATGACCTTATATGACCTTGAAATCATGTATTGTGGTAAAATTTTGTATATATGTTGGCGCAGGGAAATATCTCATTTCCCAGCGCTTCTAATATTTTATAATTGTTTTTTGTTTTTTTTTTTGTAGTCTAAGTAGAGTCTATTTATTTAGAGTTAGTATAGTAGTCTTTCGGTTATATTATACCAACGGAAGTGATTATAGTTTACTTATTTTGATATTTAAATAATATGTCTGAACATTAATAACATTCTTGACATCAACAAAAATTTAGTGAAAAAATTAGAGACCGATATAAAATACGAAAATTAGAAGAATACAAGCAGGAATACTAACGGGTTTTTCTTTCCAAAATTATATAGTAAGTTTATGTGTACTTTTGGATAAAATACTTAAAATATACATGGTTTACTATAAAAATACTATCAACTTATATTTCAAACATTTTTTCGAAAACAGAATGGATTCAACGAAAATCAACTATACAATTTTAAAAATATAAGCTACTTTTTCTGTCCATCACACAATTAAATCTAACTGATGTCCTAACTATCCTTAATTAACTATGACAAAAAATTTGTTCGATTAGCATAAATATTTCATAAATTGAAGCAGATGTCAAAAGTTTCAATTGTAATCAATTATTTATTAATGAAACATCAAATTGAAATCTTTTGAAATATTTCAATATGCACAAAAAAAAAACACAAACCACTCCCTGCCCCATATTAAATGATAATAACAGTTTTATTGATCCAATATAATAATAAAGTATCGAATTTCTAATAGATTATTTATAGTTTGATGAAGAAAAAAAAAGTGAAAATAAGGAAGATTTGTAATCAAATTATTATTAATAGTTCAAGTAAATAATATAGCTAATAAACTTATTAATTTTTACAAAAAAAAAAAAGTATTGAATACATATAACGAAATTAAAAATCAATCAATCATCTCACGAGAAGAATAACGTAACGTAATCTTTTTCTAAATCATATAAATTATGAACTTTGTACACTTATATTTAATTATTTCCTGATAAATTAAATTGAAGTAATTCATTTTAAAATCAATATATATAGATATGAATTGACACACATACCTTTAGTAAGTATTTAAACTGAATTGTATTGAACCGTAAAATGCTATAATGAGTTTAATTAAAAGCGCTTCTACACGGATAATGATTCTATGGAATGTAGGTACACGAAGATAACTTTTCTATATAAAAGTGTATCACTTTTTAAAATGATACACTTAGATAGTAATTCATTTTTTAAAGTGAATGTAGATGAAATATTTCTACCCAAATTTAATAACTAGATGTTTTATACCCTTCATATGTTATATAATGTTCGTAAGAGTATTTTATAAATTTAGTCCCGACTGTGTACTGGTTGACCAGAGTGACCTAATTAATCTATTTCCGCATGTCCGCCTGTCCGTGAACACGATAACAGTGACTTAGGGAACAAAATCGGTTCGAATTTAAGCAGCTTTAAAGGAAAATATCTATCTTTGAAACCGTAAGAATCATTTCTGTTTCTCTCAAAAATCGATTTCCTTTTAAAAATAAACAACTTTTGTTCGAAAGCTATTTTCATAAATTGTATGATTTTACTACAATTTCAGTTCAAACATTATACACTCATACATTTGTTAAAAATTAGAATAAATAGTTCACGCATTGATAATAAACTCAGTATATGCAAGGTATTTGTATAATTAACTCAGTTTGTTGTTATTTTCACTTGATAGTAACAAAATGACATTAACCCCACCTATATAGATCATCATTATGGTTGATTTGCTATGTGTCCAGATTTGATATATACACCTGAAATACTCGTACGTAATATTCCGAGAAGAATAGGGTTCTTAGGTATAAATTTGAAGTTTAAAGTTTCGCTGTCTTAGTCAAGTTGAGCTGTCTTACTAAATTTTGATAAAATTTGTTTGTAATCTGCAGTGAAGTTTTAAAATTATTTTTAGTCATACAACGTTTTATATCGACGTATAAAAACGAAAAACGGCGTGGCTTAATATTTTTTTCATATAACCATAATGACAACATAACCTAATTCATACGAATAAAGCCTATACGAGTATTGCAGAAATACGTATCTATATATTACAAATAACTTATCTAGGAATTTGAGTGAATTGTTCAAATTTTGTACAAAATCAACCAAACTGTCAGTGTGATTTTATAGACTTGTGCTTCTAATAAATGTGCTTCTAAAAATTTCTCATAAATAAACTTCACATGAAGGTACTTCAACAAAAATAAGGCAATACTATAGGTATGTCAAACTAAATTGCATGAAGAAAATATTTTCTTAAATCAGGAACTTCAACTAAAATTTAACGACACAAGGAAATCAGAGGAAAGTTAATTTAATTCAATCCACGTACAACAATACCGTATTTTGTATAGAAGCACCTTTACTTAAAATTTACAATAAATGTTGGTACCTAAAGGAAAATATATTGGAATGCTTCTTCAGTTAAACGTATCTTGTTAAATAAATAATAAATATTGTAAACTCGCTTAAACAACCCAAAAAACACGATTCACGATCCAAACATAAATACAGCCCACTCTTCTTATTCTATTTATATACAAATTACACAGTAATAAATAAATATGATTAAAGAAGCTACCATGTAACTAACCATATATATATATATATATATATATATATATATATATATATATATATATATATATATATATATATATATAACTATAAACAATACTTCACTGACTTTATGATGTGGTAAATAAGCAAGATATCTTTATACTTTCTTATTACGAAATTAATAATTACAATAATAACGTTAATGGAACAGAAAAAAACATCATATTGTGGAATTTTGTAGTTGTCTTCATAGTACAAATATTTAAAAAAGAATATTATATATCGAGTGTTCTTATAATCTTATGTTCAGGTATAGTTAGTTCACTCGTAAATTCATTTATAAGTATTTGATGAAATTGAAATATGAAGCTCAATGTCGTTTTTATCTGAGGGGCGCTACGTTTACTAAGAATTTTCAAAATATGTATTTAAAAAAGATAAATATTCCCAGAGTATTTTTAGAATTTTATATATCGAAATTTTCCGATTAGTTTTTTTAATAATATAACTTTTTAATTTGGCACAAATCAGCGAGGTTTATATTTTAGCTCGTACAAATTGGAATGTCTTCTTTTTTTTTTTTATACTGTGTTAACATCATGGTCATTACACAGTGTAAAATATAAAAACTGAAAATTATGATTTATTGAGTCCTGATTAATTATAGTTTATTAATAAGATTAGTCCTTTTTAAATATTTATGTAGGAGTTTGATGTTGTGTTGGTTGTCTCCAAGAATTTGTGGTAAGTTATCAGGAAGATTTATTTCTTTTCTGACTTGTCGGTACTTAATGCATTCCAGAAGTATATGTCTCACTGTTAGGTGCGTGCGACACTTTTCACAGGTAGGTGGATCTTCTTTCTTCATGATAAATGAATGTGTAAGTAGTGTGTGGCCAGTTCTAAGTCGTGATAATGTGATTTCAAATTTTCGGTCACTTTGATTAGCTGTTTCCCATGATATTGTTTCATTTTTAATGGCACGAAGTTTATTTTGATTGCTGTTAATAGTTTGCCATTTATTTATCAATAGTGACTTTATCTTTGAATCAATATGATTTCTAAGATCATGATTGGAAATATTTGGAATTAAGTTTGTGCTATTATGGGCTTGTATGGCAAGACGATCAACCATCTCATTTCCATAGATACCTACGTGACTGGGTACCCATAAAAAGGATATATTATTTTTGTTGTTTATGAGCTGACTTTGAATTTGTTTAATTAGAGCACTTTGGGATGAATGTCTTCTGTATTCAATAATATTTAAAATTAAATATTAATAGCCGTAATCGAAACCGTTTCACCGTTTTATAATTTTAAAACCGAAACAGATATCAAAACCGCCTTTAAAAAACTTTCAAAAAAGGTAATCAAAAGTGTTACATTTATTAAACGGTTAAAATCTCTGGATTTATCAGCTGCACTAAACATTTTTGCACTATTTCACCGAACATCTTGTATAATTGTATTTTTTTTAAATAATAAAATGTGGTTTAGTCAAATCAATAGTATAAAACAAAAAATCGGAATCATTTTGGTGATTTTAAACCAGATGAATTAATTCGATAGTATAAAAATTGGTATTGAAACATATTTTTTATACCGAAAGGGTTAGTATTTTTGCATTTATTATTTAAAAAAATTATAAATGTAGTCTAAAATAACATTAGTACCTACAGCTCTTATTTTTATAGAGTTAATTCAAGTCAATTCCTATACCAAAGCTATTTAAGTTAATTCCATGCATTGAAGTCTTTTGGGTTTGTATAAAACTCACGCGTTGATATCTACTTGGATTAATGAGTTTATTAAATTCTGTTAAACGAAATTAGTATTATTTTGAAAATCTTTCTTATGTACAATCATGGCCTATAATCCTGACGAAGATGACACCCAGAATTTTCATTATCAAGATCATAAAAGGCGTGGTTTTAAATTCAAACTTAAAATAGTAATCGAATTAGAATTTTTGAACATAAGCCATAAGCCAGTAAAGAGTATTATTGATTATTTAAAAAAATGAACAGACCTTACTATTTTATTCCTCTATGGCAATAATATGTCAGTCAGTCTAAAAAAAATTTGACATCTGAACATCTAAATTCAGCATATTTCTCTCAGGACATACTTACTAACTTTTCAGTAGTGTGCCGAATTGAGGGACATTCCTTAAATTTAGTGGATTTAACAACATGAAACGATTCGTTATAGGCAAGTTGAAAGCAAAAATTTAAAAATCCCTAGAATAAATCACCTAGATTTTCTGCTTGAGTTTATTTAAAACTAAATTTATGGGAAAATCCCCCAATGTGGCAGCATTTATTCAGCAAAATGACATCACAATGGAAAATGCTGAGTATCTATCAAATTCACTGGCAAAAAAACTAAGTTAGATATATTTAGTAACTTTCATAGTTACTAGTTCCGTCATTAGTTTTTCTTTATTGTGACGCTTAAGTATATACAAATAATAATGAAAATGAAATGTAAAAATTGACTCATTCATCAGTATCATCTATGGTGTAATGGTAGCACACTGGGCTAGAAATCCAGAGGTCCAGGGTTCGATACGTAGTGGAATGAATTAATGAAAATGGACATTGGTATTGTATTGTGACGCTTAAGGTATTTCAAAACTATATAAGCTGATCGGGTACCCGTGCGAAAAGAACTATATAGAAAATTATATGCAAATCAGGGAGATTCCGCAATAAAACAATCATACACATACAAGTATATAATTTCAAACGACTTTCAAACATCGCACTGGCACTTAGAATGCCAACGGAACCATAAAAAATAACCTTTTGCTGCGGAAATGAAAAAAATGCACTCTTTTACGCATATTTTATCAAAAAACATAACAACCCGATGGGCATTCTCCCAAAGTTTTAATGAAGAATATTTCTAAGGATTTGAGGAACAACCGTGACTATATTGAGAGAGTTTGAAGTACAAACAGTCGGAATCGTGCATTTTATTTCATCATGTTTATGAAGATGCATGTTAAATTTCACCAACTTACATATCAATTTTCTCAAAAACGTCATGGGTTTAAGAAAATTGATATGTAAAGTTTGGAAATACCTTAATTATATAAAAATTATAATATGATTCTTAGTTGACTAAGGACTAAGTTTGTTCCAATCAGGTTCATTAATAATTTAACCTAAAATGTAACAACTTGTGAAGAAATGTCACCGCTTACAAATTAAATTGGTAATTTAAGAAATTCACAAATGATTTTTGTCGAAAAATGTACATTACTTGAAATAAGTGAACTAATTATAGTAATTAAACTCCAATAATAATATTTTTTTTAAACTATATCATTTGCATAACTTCAGTAAATCTGTTAATACCACATGTAACATGTGTTAACACCTGTGCAATTAAACTGTCACATTTGTCAATCATAGCAAAACCAGAATTTAACCAGACACCAAATATAATTACAGCCCACCAAACCGAATATACAAACACCTCTCTTAATTCGTCAGATTTCAAGAACACACAAATATATACAAAATTGCAAAGAAAGTGCATTTTATATTAAAAATTGAAAACAATTAAAATTTTAATGAATATTAGCATGAAATGTTTGAAGATTGCATAAAAATCTTTCTGAATATATTAAATAATACATATATATATATATATATATATATATATATATATATATATATATATATATATATATATATATATATATAACAATGCTTATTTTAGGTTATACATATATATGTTACAAGATTTCCCACAGTCAAAAAAATACAACGGAGTTGATGATAAAAGTGTGAGTAATTTTTATGAGATTTTACACCAAATGAAAACAAACAAAAAATTTGTATTTAAATCGGCTATCTTTGTTTTTTATTTATTTGCAAGCTATATATCGATCTCTTTTCAACTTGGTGTCACAACAATTGTGTATATATATATAGAAAAATAAAGGTACTTCGTTTTAATCACCCGAGGCCACGAATTAAAAGATTATTAGTGTTCTTTTTTTGTTGTTTTTGTGTATCTATGTGTGTATAAAAATTCTTATTAACTATAAACTTTTAAACTACAATTAGTCAACATTTTATGTTATTCGATCTAACTATTTACTGCAGAAAATTATATACATTTTATTATTGTTGTTACATAATAGTTTTATATGATGTCTCACTCAGTAGATTATTACACTTAAAATTTTACTTTGACATGATGTATATACTGTCTAGACAAATTGTTTGGAAAAAATGTCGCCGAACTTACATACGCTTGCCGCGTATACAATGAGTCTGTTTTTCAATGAGTAATTTTTTCATTTCAGTATTCATATTGTTCACCATGCATTCGTCCCTGAATATCAGTTATGGCTAAAACTTATTGAGAATATTATATTTAAAGTGATAGTTTTGGCTTAGATACGAATAAAGCCATGAGAGCAACGGCTAGTATTTTACAAACCGAAATTACTTCTATAATAAATGCAATTGAAAAAAATTACAATTTATAAATGAATATTTGTATGCAAATTTGAAAAAATAATAAAGACTATATACACTTGTTACAACTAAAATAGTGCGCGTCACTCAATATGAATTAAGTAATTTAATCGCTTAATTGAATATTAAATATAATTGGATTTTTTTTTAACACATAGCATGAATTGGCTTTCCTTATTTCCCTTTGAATTAAAATTAATAGTAAAAATATTTCAATAAAAACTAATAAAAAAACATTTTACTACTTACTATCATATTATACTCATTTTTCAGTAATAAAAAGTTGTAATTATTAATAGTAAATATCGTGATAATTACTTATACTACACTTCATAGAGTTAGGCTTATTATATTTTTAAATATATTTATTTGCGTACCGTCCTCAACATATAAATATTTCTAGCATAAATCTTTAATTTACTGTTAATTGGTAATATACAACATATTCTTAGCATAAACGATAAATTTTACAACGATTACTATTAAATAAAAAAAACAAAAAAGCAAAAAATAAAACATTATGAGGTGCTTTGTGTTGAAATTAAACCATCATGGTCTTTCTTTTTTAAACAGTAAAAAAGTTAATTTAATTTCTCTATTTTATTAACGCTTCCACCAAATTTCGAATTTTTTATTTGGTTGCTTATATTCGAATGCCTTATAGATTTTTTCCATCTCATATCATAATTTTATACTGTCAACAGAAAGGCATATCCATTCTAACTTTTTAATGTATAAGATACTTAAAACTTGATGAAAAATAACTCTAGGAATCTTCATCGTGAATCGAAAGACCCAGTATATTCGAACAAACTGAACAACAAGGTATTACTTTCATTTTTTTTAAATTTTTATTATTATGTAATAATCCATATCTACTAAGTTTATATTTGCTTCAAGTTAAGCCCCGTAATTCGATTGAAACAAGTTCTAGTCATCGTGTAGGCTACAGTCTGATAAAATCCTTTAAAAATCTTAAATTTTGAACTTTAACCGGATAAATCTTACAATGTCCATTAGAAAAAAGCAATAGTAGACTGTAGTAGACTTTTTTTCTATAAAGATATTTATATTGTCGTCATGATAATTTTATTTACGATGCATTCAAGATTCTAGTATTTTTTGTTTCCTCGGAAAATATTCCTTTAACCTAATGTGGCTCTTACATGATGAATTTTAATTTATTTGATTATCATAGTACACGGTAGTGTACATGGCCAAGTTTTAATTTACATGATTAACTACATTCATAGTCCTCTGTCGATGTCGATAATTAAAACAGATTCAGATCAAGTCTAAATTTTAATTATCTAGAACAAGTTATTTCCAACAATCTCTGAATAATGATAGATTTGAAAGCAGTCTTTCAAAATTTCGTATATAATCTGAAAAAGGCCCAATTAAGGGTATATTTGAATTTTAAAATCGTATAGGACATATATGAAGAAAATTCCAATTGTAAACATTTATAAAAATAATAAATATATGAATAATAAAGTTGATATTTGACAACAAAAGTAATACTGTCAATGATATGAAAATGTTGGCTCTTACGTCAGAGTCGTCTTTGGTGTAGCGGTAAGCACGCTGGACTAGATATCCAGAGGCCGAGGTTCGATTTCTGGTTGACGAGTTAATTTTTTCATATCTAGAGCACGGAAGTGCGCTAGGCCGATTCAATATTTAATTAAAATTCAAAAACATGTGTCCATAAGTATACGCCAGTTATTTCGAATTTGTCTTACGTAACCGAAATGGTATTTGACTAATATTGTATTGTGACGCTTATGTAGACTCAAAAAGAAACTAAAGTATTCAGCGTTATCGGGTAATTTTGAAGAAAAATGTACAATGGTTTGTTTTGGATGTACTAAGTGTAAATCCAGTGATTTTTTCATATTCATATTAATATTTTCCATCGTTTCGATTAAGAAATTTGTTGGGTACTTCAGTTATATTATTTTTAAGAACTATTATTTAAGAATCAACTTGGAAATATTTATATTTCGTTGAACGTACAAAAATATAAATAATAAAGATACATTATAAACATGTAAAATGCATAATTTTATATGAAAGTCAAGATGAATAAATTATTAGCTTATTAATAAATAATTGTTTAGCTAAATATGTTTATAATAATAATAAATAAATAAATATATATATATTTTTTTTATATAAACATTTAACATTGTAAATAATTGAAATATTTAGATTATGAATAAATTATATAAAAAGAAAATTCTAAAGATTTTCCAATTTCTTTTTTTTTTTTTTTAACATTAAAAATGAAAATTATTGAATTTAAATATTGCACCGATGGATCATTGGTAAATCACATTTAAATGGAACAAACTTTCGTAAACTGACTGCTTTTATTAATTTCGAAGATGCAGCTTTTTTTCATTAGATCAAATGAAATATTAGGTCTTTGATGAAATAAAAAACGTTTGTTATCCGTTCAGTTTTGAATCCAGCTGTGACCCACATTATACATTATATTTGCTAAGAATCTATGACCCATAATTTAATATTTATATGTAAAAAATTGAATGAAAAATATTGATCGTTTCGTGCGACTTTATTGTGACTTCTTCAGAAACAAATATTAAGATACAATCAATATTACTAGAATAATAAATTAAACTTTCCAATATTTTATTTCAATTTTCACACAAGAATATTGTTTAAAAAATATATTAAAAAAAATTAAAAACACTTACATTTTTTAAATGCTGAAATATCCAAAAATAAAAACGACAAAATTTATTCAAAAAATTGTCACAAACACACAAGTCAAAAAAAAAAAAAAGTTCCAAACACTTTGATGTAATTAAAATTTTTCGCGTCGACGTTTAAGTAAAAAATGAAATTTCCTCGAAACAAATTCGCAATAAACACACTATACTGCCAGTCAGTGATGAACACTATAAAAGTTACTTACTATACACCGATCGTAGTAATAAATATATACTTTGAAGTATGCAAAACTAAATAGTGAAGAATGATGATAATATTATATATGATAGTAAGTTAAGTTAAGTGAGTGAGCTAAGTTAAGTCACTGTGCAAGTCAAGATATAGTTAGTTAAGTAGTATTATATGTTGTTGTGGCTGATCAAACTATAATGATTGGTGTTCTATGTGGTATGAATGTTTGGTTATGAACACGACGATGAATGAAGAAGATGTTTTATGTTTGATAAATTATATTGATGTTGTGTTTTTTGGTTTGTTTGTGTTAGTAGTAGTAGTATATAGATGTAGTCAAGCTTCTCTTCTTCGTCAATACCCGGACCACTCTCACTTTTCCCACCCACTATTATTATTATTATGATTATTATAGGATTTGTGTATGATCAGTTATATATGAACGTTACATACAATAATATTATGAGAATATATGGATTTTTATACATTATGTTTTACTTAAAATCATGTTAATGATACTTACTCTTCACAATATCACCTGAAGGGGGTCCAAAATTTGCTGGCCTTTAGATTGATAGATTGTAGAGGCTACCCTGGACGGACTACACTTCGACCATAAGGTCCATTGTGATGCCTAAGGATGTGAGAATGTGAGTGAAGTGGAAGGAATTTTTTTTGTATAGACTAAGAATTGGTAGGATATGCGGCTGCAGCCAAATATGATAGGAACTATGCCGATATTTATCTGGAGTTCGTGAAGGAAACTGCAGAAAAAGCTTCTCAAGCATAGCCGGTTACTTCGTTCTTGTCCATACGCCGACAGTTTAGTCAATTAATCGCCCTTTTTTTTCTTAATAATTGACAAACTGCCGATGTCGAGATTCTGCGCAGACATACCGCCTTAGACCGCACGGCCACTTGGGCTAGTAAGTCCTACATACAGTTATTGAGTCTAATCATAAGCAAAATCGGCCCAGTAATTTTTGCGTGATGCTCGAACAAACAAACAAATAATGGCTACGGCACCAGGTAGGTACTCGATAGAATAGTATAGGTCTGTTTTGAATTTCTATTTTGCAGGCACATAATTGCTCTTCTCCATTAACGTTTGTTCCTTTGAGTAGCTTTCGATCTAGGATGATGCCCAACTGCCTTGATAAGCTAAGTCTCCCATTTTCGGAAGGTTTAATGAGAGGTTTTTGTGTTTCCTTAACTTATTGATTGATTGATTTATATTGGGGTCGAAAAACTATTGCACTTCGACCTTATGGTCCATTGTGCTTCCCCTTCTACTACAGTCCTCCGAAATTAGCTTCTTCCATATGTTGGCAATAGCCAGGAGCTTGCTTATCAGGTCTTCCTGAAGGTTCATATATTCGGGGTGAGATGCTCCGAATATCTTGTATTTGCTGTAACCTAGAGGTCAAAGATAATGTGACTGGATGTTTCTTCCTCCTCGCCACACAATCTGCACACAATGGACCCCCGTTATGGAGTTCCATTGTGTGTAGATGCTTCCGCAGGGGATAAAAGTTCCTTTCATTAGTATAATATGGAATATGCATGCAAATTTTTTTTCACATTTATTTTCAGAATATGAAATTACTGTTAATACTGTAATAATATTTAAAAACGAAATTAAAATCCGACAAATATCAAGGAAGCTATAAGCTTTTAAAGATTATTATCTGTCTCTTTCTTGCAAAAATTCTAAAAACGGAGTTTTACGTGTATTTTAAATGGTGAAAGTGTAATATGACGTCACATAACATATCAAGAGGGCTATCACCCTCTTTGTCTAATCGGGAATTTCAATCATTCATATCTCGCTTATTTTTAAAGTTATTTAAAAAGTAATTTTACCTTGATATTTTTCAAGTAAACATGCTTCAATTCAAGTGAAAAAAAATTTTCATGCATATTCCCTATTGTTCATAAAACGTACTGTATAAAAGTAACACCTCTCTCTATTGACGTCGTATAAAGCAGAGGTGGGCAGGAGATGACTCGGCCAAGCTCTGAGTGAGAGGTAGGGAAGAGAGATAGAGTTAATACAGGGTAACCTACCAATTATTAATATTTTCTTTTTTTAATTAAAACATTTTCTGAAAAAAATATAATAATACCAAATCTTTTTTATGGTCACTATTATACAAAGTAAATAATACAAGCAATCATTCAATACATACTCTGGAATTTTGGGCTGGTAATTAGGGTCATAAAATGTACCTTTTTAGTATATATCATATTTGTGTATGAATAAAATAAAAATATATATAAATCTTTTGAACCTTTAAGTTTACCGCTGGACCATTGTAATAAAAGAGGGAAATTTTTGCAAAGGATAATTTAAATAGAAATATAGTTTTGGAAATTCCAAATGATTTGTCTAAATATTTTACTATTCATATCCGAGAACTAATAAAGAATTATTTACCTGATTTAATTATTTTTTCTTCGTATAGATTATGCTCAGTATAGTGTCATGGGAATTTGATGAATTAAGTTAAATTTTACATAAAGTGGGAATTTGAGTTCTTCGAGTTAGTCTACTTTGAATTGAAAAAGTGAAAAGTACTATTTGTAGTAGTGGAAATTATTTTTCGCATAATTTGTTTTTCAAAAAAAATAAAAGTAGTGAATTTAATAATGGAGAAGACATCGCAAGCAGTCTTGGATAAGTTCAGATTATTATTATTGTTATTATTATCATTATTGTTATTATTATTATGTTTTTTGGTGTATTTCTCCATACTGTAAAAGATATTATTTAAACAATAAATATTTTATAAAACTATTTCTAAATTGATTGAATAAATTATTGGGCAATAATCGGTAGGACAACCTGTATTGAAACATCGTTCCGTCTTGCTTCAAAACATACCTTCTTTACTTACTCTCACCCAGCTTATGGAGAGCTCGTAAGGCTCAGACGAGCTGTCTGTGCCCACCTCTGGTATAAAGGTCTTCTTTAAAAAACCGTACCTAGGCTACATAACAGCGAATAAGAAGGTAATATTGAAGATGACTGACTGTAATATCTTTTCAATAGTATATATCTATTCTTTTTTTAAATAGATATACTATATATCTATATCTATATTCTATACACAGTGTAACACCATGAGAACGAAATTTTTGTATTATTTTTATTGTAATTTGAAACAGTTCATTAGTTATTAATGGTAGAAAGTTTTCTATACATATTTAATAGAACTATATTAATACATGATTAATTTTATGGACTGTATTTTAGATGCAATTTTGTGTGTGTGTGTGTATTTTATTTAGATATTTGAGTACAGTGTGTCACATGTTAATAGTCATCAATGGTTTAGTAACATATTCAGATGAGGTGGGGGTGGTGGTTGTTAAACACGAATAGAAAATATTTTTTCAAAATTTAGAAATTAATAGTAATCCAAAAATTATTGAATTTTCTAAATTTTCCTTTTACCGTTAACCTCCGAAAATGGTGGGTTTAGCAAAAAATTTTTAAAAACCATTTTTTTTAAGAACTTATCGAGATATTTGGAGAAACGCTTTTACGCGTTTGCAACATATCTTTTGCTCGACGTACTTTGAGCTTTGTCTTTTGTTCGCTAAAACAAGTTTCTAAAACAAACTATAACCTAAAAAATAATGCAAGATAGATATTATGATATCAAAGAGGAACATAAGAAAATTTTTAAGTCGTTAAATCCTACAGGATTCAAGGTGTTCACTGTTAAATTTCATTACAAATTGATCTTATAGAAGTTTCTATGAATACCACCCAAAATGATTTGTTGTTTTGTGATTATTACATTTTTACAGATTAGAAATTTAAAGAGATTGCAAGATAGTACTGTCGCCTGTGTCTCGAATATTTATCGAATCATAGTATTCTAATTTTCGTCCACAGTATGCTAATTACATTGTAATAAATAAGAAAAGTTTCACGTTCAGTCTTTTTTCTTACTATATTTTCTTTCTTATTTCCAGGTTTTCTAATTGAAATTCGACCAACGTATTTTATTTATTACATAAACGTTGATCCCCTTTTTATTCCGTAGAAAATCCTAGTATCAAAGGCAAAAGTACAGTTTTAAAAGGTATGCTATAATATATACAGCACTTTGTGTAACTCACTCACTAACTCACTCACTGACTGACGTATACAAATTCTAACCCACTTCTAGACAGGCTAGAAAGATGCGGTTTTGCATTTGACGCGGAACAACTTCAAACTTACCGGAAAAATCTTAAAACTAGTAATTTCTCAACGCAATTTCTCCCTCCTAAAAATGGGAAAAGGTTGCGGTTTTTTGCATTATGTCAAGAACGCGGAGCCCAGACCAAATGTCATACTGGGGGCCGAGGGGGTGGCGCCCTCTTTCAAATAGAGTAAGTCCATTGTAATACAATGCAATATAATGAAGCACAGCCTAAAAAAATCACTTATGCACTTGATACTATGAAAAATATAGAACAAAATGGTGTTATCATGACTCCAACGATACCCCAATTTGTTGAACTCCTCATTGGAATATATATCAATACATACAAGCAAACGGAAATGCCAAAACACAATATCCTCTATTTGGTAAAGCCAAAATGAAATGTTAAATTGAATTGTATTATAAAAAAAAAACACAAAATGACTTGAAACACCCTGTATATTTTTATATTATTTGTAAATAAACAGAATAAATAGGTAACTGACGAATGAATTTGATCGATTGAAAATTGATTTCGATTCTTATCAGATTCTCGTCATTTGCTTCTCTCAATTGTAATTTGTTTTGAAATATGAAATTTAATGTGTAGTAACTGTTATGTGACGTAATTGGGGTCAATTTCAATAGATTTTGTTTTAGATTTAGAAGAAATCCACGAAATATAATTATATTTGTAATCACTTTTGTTTTTGATAAATATAGGAAGAAATATTACACATTGATTAAAAAGTTTTCTTAATAAATCAATTTAATCAATTGAATATACGATGAATATACGGCACTGAGAAAACGTGTTTATCGTTAAACGAACCATAAAAATGTTTTTTTTCACTTTTTTGTATAATCACTTTTGTATAATTTTTTCTTTCAAGATCTTTCTTTAAACAATTGTTATTTGATCAAAAGCGAGAATTGTGTTCAATTTTATACAAAAATGCTTTTTCCAATTGCGGATCCTCGTTAAAATATGGGAAAGAATGATCAATACGAATACAAATAGATAATAAGCTATTGCAGAAAGTCCTACGAAAATCTAGAAAAGTTTGTCACAGGACACTGTAGAATGGCAAAACTCTAGAATGCAAATACTTAGCGTTTCCACCATCAAAAGTCGATCTATGTGTTCGAAATTGACACAACATATTATTTGATATATTTGTACGTTCCAAACTTTTACGCCTAAGATTTTACTCTAGAGAAATTTAAGGTAGTTCCTTCACTGTCTTATATAAAAAGGACAAAAACCGGTTTGCTTGTATTATAGAACAAATGCATATGTACACATATGCAACACATAGACATATTCACTAGTCATATATACAAATTAACGTAATTAAATAATTTCAAACTTTTATATTTCGAAAACAAAACGGTAAAACGCGATTTATTTAAAAAAAAATTGTATTAATAAATATTTATCTTTACTCTCCTAGTTTTTTTTTTTTAATTCTGTCGAGTTTTTTTTTTAATACAACAGATAATAGTTAGGCGGACATGAAGTTTTACATGCTTCTAATGAAACAAAGTGAGAGAGACTGATTACTTTGCTATTAATTATCTCGCGTTCTAAACGGTCAAAAATTCTGAAACTTGGGGATTTATTAGAAAACGTTATTTATAGCTTGTGAAAAAAAATGAGCAAAATCGGTCGAAAAGTTGTTTCATTCTGGAACATCCTTCTTAACTCTTGTATTTCTTTTTCGAATTTCTCAAAAATTTGTCCGATTATCTTCCATACTGATATAGGATCCAAGACTTTGTATGACTATCATTCAATAGAAACGGTGTGTCTTCGAGTCTCACTCGCATCTACTTCCAAAAACATTGTTCATTAAAACAACAATATATCAGCGATTTTAAATATCTATAATAATTGTAATTAATCTATTATCTGATTACCTAAAGCAGATCGCATAACATGCAAAAAAATTTGAGAAGTTCCGTAATTTAACCAAATTTTTACATATATTATATATATTATAATTAAGCTGCCATTCTGATTGACTCATCTGATAATTAATCTGATATTAAAAAAAAAAATTACTAATATGTTTTCATTCAAAAATTATCACGATTTTGTAAGTAATTCAAAAAGTTAGTGTAATTGGAGATTTCATGAGATATTTATCTTGTGGTTATTACACGTTTTCTAATTTGGTATCTTTTATATAATTTCAATACGAAATTTTCATAACAAAATTCAAATGAATTTATCAAATGTTCTCAGAAAGAGCAGGATGTAAACAGAAATGCCGGAGCGATAAGAATTGTTTTGTTTAGACTGGATAGGAAGTAGATTTACAAAAAAAAAACCCTGTCATCTAGCAAGCAAGAGTGATAAAAAGTGACCTAGGAGGTAGATCTCTAATATCTCAAGAAGTTTCATTTATGTGGAAATAATAATAGATTATTTTCAAGATAGATCGCAAAACAAATATCTTGTTTCAAATTCCAGAAAAATTTGATTAAACAATTGTTATGATTTATATCTTCAAAAACTTCGAGCTCAAGGTCATATGCATTTTTTACACTCGGTATACATAGCCTATACAAGGGTATATTAAGTTTAGTCCGGACTTTTTATACTCGGTATATATAATATATACAAAGGTAAATTAAGTTTAGTTTAGTTAAAACTTTGTAACGGTTGAAAATATCGATCGTAGAAAAAAATTGTTAGTAAAGGTGTTCATAAAATGACCTAATTAGTTCATTTCCACATATCCGTCCGTCTGTCAATAATGAACTGAAATTCTATGTATGTGTTAAAAAGAGTTAAAAGAGCTAAAAGGTCAAGTTGGTGAATCGGGAAAAATCGGGCAGTGCTTCTTCCCGCCAGGGAGGGGAGGAGGTATATCCATATTTGAAACCGTAAGAGATAGAAGACAAGTTTAAGGACTAGAAATGTTCCTTTTTAAAAATAAACAACTCTTGTTTGAAACTTTTTTCATAAACTTAATAGTTGTGCAACAATTTCAGCTTAAAAACTGAAATAAACAGTTGAAGCATTGATAATGAGCTCAGTATTCATCGAATATTTAAGCAATTAACTCAGTTAGCTGTTATTTTCACTTGTGTCTTCTTTTTTTGATAAGTTCCATCAATTTAAAAAAAATAATAATCCACTTCTTCCCGTTTATAAATTCTTTTCTATAAGCGAACATTTACAAACGTTAAACTTTCAGCAGTTGTATTATTCAAGAAGGGAAACATTGATGTAAGGCCAAAAAAAAATTGAAAATAACAGATAATACACGGTTGGATAGTTTTGAATTACTGAAATTTAAAAAAAAAATCCGTACGTGATGTAAAATATTTATTTATCTTTTTTCTTTTCTTTAAGAAAAAATGTCAAAAAATCATGAGAAGACTTATTCTCTCATAAAAGAAATTAATGTTAGCAAGCGGTGAGATTGAAGACAATTGTAGATAGATATTAAATGCTTCTAAAGCCTATTATTATAAATATTTAGTGGTTTTGTGTACATTTTTTTTTTTGTTCTTTATAAAGATGTTTTAATAATAAATAAAAAAAATTTTAATAAATTTATTTATTTTATTAACAAGTCAATGACTAACTAACTTTCATCTTCATTTAGCTTTTATATTCAAATAACAATTACATTTACTTCTGAAAGAAATTCTGGAAAAATCATGGAAAATTTAACAAAAATTTGTATGTGAACGCCATTGTAAACAACAATATCATGAAACAAGTCATTATGTTTCTGCTATCTTGGATCCCCCATAAATCACGACTGAGGTGCCTCGGAAAAATCGAATCAACATAGCTTGAAATGCATTTTCGTTGCTCCAGTTAGTTTGGGACTCGGCCAACTGTCACTGAAAACAAAAATCCATACGATTGATGCTAACGTCAAGTCAGTCTTTTTGTATGCATATGAAATGTGGCTTACAAACATGAACCTTGCTAATAAGCATCTGCCAATTGATACCTTAGGCGGATCATATGCGTTAGATGGTCAATAGAAATCCAAAGTCCCAAACGTAAATGGGACTTTAGATAGAATAATAGATTGGCTATGTAATGAAGAGGGAAAGTGCCCTTAATGGAACCCGCAGAGATCAAGGAGAAGTGGTCGACCAATAAATATTTGGCGACGCACAGTAACTGGTGATGTGCAGTTGAATGGTCAGAATTGAAAAGGATAACTGAAAACAGAGTTGGATGGCAATATATTGTGGATGCTTAACTTCCCTAACCAGAGGTTAAAGGAACTATATATACAGTTAACACCAAAGTTTCTTCCAGTGAAGAACATTTGTAATATCCAGGACAGTTTCAACCAAAAGGAAATGTGGGGCATGAATCCAGAGTCACGAGCTGATGTGGATCCCGAAATGCCGAAATCAATTCCCATATTTATTTCATTCAATTAATTTTATCCCTTAAAAAAACACTCGTTTCTTAGTTCCATCTGTAATAATCAAACAGATGAGAAATTGACTTTAATCGCTTAAAACGTATTAAAAGATTTTTGACATGTTTGTATTCTAGGAGAAGCGACAATATCCAGCAAATATTGTTTTGAATTATTTAGATAGCTTTGGTATTCCAACAAAGGATTTTTATTGCTGAAAGTATACGGGTCTTTCTTAGGCATCACAATGGACGTTATGGTCGAACTGTAGCCCGTCCAGGGCAGCCGCTACAATCTATCTATCTAAACTGGTCTTTAGATAAAAATACTAGAACAAGGTGCTGCACAGTCAGCCAACTTATTAAGCGTTCAGGCGATTCAAAAGTTTCAAGTTTTCAGTTTCAAAAGCAGTAGCATCCTTTTAACTGGTCGAAAAACTGTTAAATTTTCGGGTTTGAAAAATCTATGAAAAATATTGACAGAATGTTTAAGTGCATTGTTCTGAAATATCTCTCTGAAACTAGTTGCTCTACACGCGCTTGAACAGAAAGGGTTTCTAAAAAACATTCCCCAACCGTCAAGGATCCCCAACCGTTGTGTGGCCTACAACGGTTCTGGTAATGTTTGTTTGTTTCACATCAAACTGACAATAACATTTTATAATGGTTGTAATTGTAAAATAAAATGATAGTTATGATTAAAATAAGATGATTATGGTTATTTTGTTATTGTTGTAATGATTATTGTTATGTCATTGGAGTAAATTGAAGAGCATTCAAATAGTATTTAAATATTTATTAATGTTAACAAGTTATATGATCTTTTAAAATTTAAATATTAACTTTTTAAAACAATCATTTTATTATTTTATTGAACCCGTGTATAGGTATTATAGTTCCGTGTAATATTCAATTTATTGACATCAAGTATTTCCTACAGCCATTGAATAATTGTTAGATATATATCTTTAAAAATTCTAATGATCTTTCTTGTATAATAGATTGAAATATGTCGAAAACTTCGAGGGATATTGAAAACATTGTCATGATCATAATTAAACGATTGGGGAGATTAATTTTGTGGACGACAAGGATTTTATCTATTATATTATCCTGACATGGAGTTTTTCTAGAAGCTTTCTTCATGTTTATTTCTGAAACGACCGAAGAAGTTCAAAATCTATGGGGTTATTATTAATCAATATTTTTTTGTCTTTTATTGCCTTGATACGTCAGTCAGAAAATTGTGTTCGAATTCTGACGAATCAATTCCGTTTTTTGAAAAAATTTTCCCACAAAATAATTTTAATGAGAGAAATGTTTTTTGGAAAAATTTGGAAATTTGGCTTTACCTTTTTTCAAATAACACTTTAATATGGCATAAGAGTGCTAAAAATAATGCCATTAATCAATCTGAATCTCTATTTTAGAAATAAGCAGTCATATCTACGTGAGGTCTCCATATACTGCAAGTTTTTCCGTGGTAGGTACTTGATATTTTACTTGGAAAATGGTCTTATTAAGAAAACTATGCTTGGCTATCACGTAGATATCACTACTTATTTCGGCGAAATGTTTCAGGACGTTCATGTGTGAGACTTGATATTAGATAAATCTTTTAATCTCTGATATTTGACAAGTTCAATCACGTAATAATATTTCCTCAAAAATGCAATATCTCTTATATATCTCTCATATAACCGTATGAGAAAAAATAATTTTTATATTTAAACTTATAACAACTATGTTAATAAATTAGACACTGCAATAAATATTAATTATTTATTGTGAATTAAAACAAATGAAAATAACTAAGTTATTTGCCTACATACATGGTTTTCAAAAGTTGTTTATTTTAAAAAACGGGACATTTTATGTCTTTAACAGTTTCAACGATAAACAGTTTTGCCCTTTTTGCCCAAACTTGACCTTACGTTTGGGCTCTTGAACACATATACGAAATTTCTGCTCGCTATGTCTTTTCGTTTTGTGTTATCGTGTATACGGACGGACGGGCAACTTGCGGACATTGGCTAATTAGGTCATTTTATGAACGTCTATCACCAAAATTAGTTTCCACAATCATTATTTTCAACCATTACGAAGTCGGGACTAAACTTAGTATACCCTGGTATCTATTATTTACTGGGTATAAAAATATCTTTATCGATGGGTAAAATTAATTATTAATTATTTAAATCAACATAATTAAAACAACTTTATATTTAACATTTTAAAAATAACAGCATAGAGCGCTAAAAATAAATACAGCTTTACTATTGAACTAATAATAGCATGTTTATTAAAATAATGAATTTTAATTTTAATTTACGACAAAAATTTAAAGATGAAACTCAGTGTCGTTTATATTTAACTTAAAAAAATCAAATTTCGCCTCGTTAAATATTAATTTGCAATAATAACTTTAGATTCGGATTTAACTTTAGATTCGATTTGGATTTAGATTTTATAGAATTTTAGGAAACTCGTAATATCTATCAATTACACGAACTGCCTTAACATTTTTTAATATATATACCATGGATATTACACAAGGATACCGAACTCCATGTAAACAAATAATTGACAAAAATAAGATGTCAGCAGTGTTCTTCTATACCGGAAACAGAGGATAGATTATAAGGCGCTAGTTTGAATTGAAAAACATGACGCATTTATGTAGTAAAATTATTTTTCCAACAAAATACTTTTCTTAATAAATGAAATAAAGTAATTAGTTGAAGTAGGTGATAGTTAAAAATTCGCAAAATAATTACAAAACAATAAAAAACAAAATAAATATAAAACATCGAATAATTAAATAGTAACCTGTAAAGTTGAAATTGTACAAATGCAAATAAATTAAGTAAAAATAAATTATTTTAAAATTATTAAAATCAATTTAAAGATTATTGAATCAGATATTAAATTAAACTTTTATTTATTAATAATAAGTCTAACAAAATGACAAATATATACTTCACTCTTATTTATTATACTATGTTCACTTTGGTACGGATTGAAAACTAGCGACGCTAGTGGCACAAAAAGTAAATATAACTTCTACCATTACGTTGCCATATTTTGTCAATTCTCCTGTTTGAGTTCGGTATCCTTGTGTAGTATCCATGATACATACTCTAAAAATTTAATGGATTCCCATGAATTGTTTAATTATATTATTAATGAGAAAGCAATATTTAATAATAGTTAAAATGTAAAAAAAGAATGAATAATTACACCTAAGAAAATAATAAAATCGACATAATTTAAATGTCAAATTAAACACACAAAAAAATGAGTTAGAACTATTATAATGTATATTATTATTTTAATAATAAAAATAAATTATATAATATTTATAATTATTTTAAAAAAAACTAGAGGTCTTTATGCGTTTATGATGATGAATTAAATAATATGTTTATGTACACTTAAATTCACATATATCAATCTCTCTCTCTCTCTCTCTCTCTGTGCCGAGCGGACTATCATTAATATGTTTTGGTTAATAAAATAGTTTTTATTATATATTTTAATTAATTTTTTAATTTTCCACATCTATTCACAAAACTTTTATGTGTTTTTTTTTTATATTTTGATTAATTGATAAATAAAATGTTTATATATTGTAAGCGGTATGGTACCTATAGAGTACAATTGGACACAAAACTGGCGTTCTTTATTCAAAATTACTTAATTAATTTGTGCCGATTCCATTCGGTTTTTCGAAAAAACGTTTAGGATAAAAGTAAGGTGTATTTTTTGACGAATACATTTTATTCGAAAGATTTTTTCGAAATCAAATGATTCGACGAAATTTGATTGCAAATATTAAAAAAAAAAACAACATTATTTTAGCAGTTGATAGTATCTACGTTTTAGAAGATTTTATTAAAATTAATTATTTTATTAATATTGAAATTAATTTTTTTTTTTGTATTTATTATATTAATGTTAGGCAATATTAATAATATGTAGGGAAAAATTTTATTATTATTTTGGGTACTTTCTTTTTAGATAATTATGTGTGAAATAGTAATATTAAGACTAAATTATAGTTATGAGGTCGCTGATTTAAGTTTTACCGTCAAAATAAAGTTTAGATTCACATAGATTGAGTAGATTAAAAATTTTAGAAGATTTACGTTGATTGATCAATTGGTCTATTACGCTTCTTTATATATCGCAACAAAATACTGGGGAAAATACATTTTCGAAATGCATTCAAGTGGCTGTCCTTCGATACAATCGATCTGAAGAGGATACAACTTTGAAAGGTTACCGGATTAATCACCGTACATTATCACCTACGAAAGCAACTACACATAATAGGACTCCCCAGTAAATTCATTATGTGCAGACTATGCGGCGAGGAGGAGAAACATCCAGCCACATCATCTTTGACTACGAATATTTCGGTTACACTTCACCCCGAATAAACGAACCTTCAGAAAATCGAATAAGCTATCTCCTGACTATTGCCAAGATATGGGCAGAATCAAACATTGTCAGACCGAAGTAGAAGGGGAAGCACAATAGACCATAAGGTCGAAGTGCAATTCTTTTCTTACCCTAAGATTTATCTATCTACCTTTCTTGGCAATCAAGGTTAGGTACACCGTGACTATTATTTACAAGAAAAACTAGAAGGAATCTTTAACCCTTTATTTTTCAAGCCAACATAGTTACTACGTTCGAATGCAAAATTGACGAAACGCACAGACCTCAATATTATCGCTTTATTAGCTTTCTTTAGTTTTTTTTAAATGTTTTTTTTTTTGATTCGTCTAAGCATGTTGTTGCTCTGGCGGTATATAAAGCCGGAGTCTGACCCAATTCAAAGTCAGTTTAAAATTGGCGTTTGTTCGATTAATTCAGTTTTGAAATTTGACATTGTTCATTGTTGGATTGATATAATCAAAATTATATATTAAAAATTGTTGGAAAAAATTAAATTCAAATTCTCTTTTTTTTATTTGAAATCAAATAAAGTCAGGTTTGCGTTTCATAAAAATTTTTTATTATTTAATTTTTTTTCAAAAAAGAGAGTGTTGTTCCAATTGATTATATTTAGTAAAACTTTTACTAATATTCTGTTTTTGTTTTGTATCGGAATCTTTTGTAGGTTCGACAGCGCTCCTTTTGAAGGATAAAGAGAGCCAAGATGCCGCGGCAAGATACTAACCTCTAAAAATTGAAAAAATGGTGGAAAATTTGAAAGAAATATAGGTCTTAGGACACAAGTAAATGAAAAAAACTTGAGTTCTATGATTTCTCAAAAACGTATAACCATTTTAACATTAAAATATTCATATATTTACACATCGAGAAAGTATATGGCCTCTTAGAGTCAGACCGAAAAAAGTTTGCAATTATATGCATAGAGAGGACTTTTGGTTATTGAAATTAAATTTTTAATATTTAAATACGTATTTCGACTACAAAGTAGTCTTCATGAGTATGCATTAGCTAATCATAACTATCTCCGAGATATCGTAGGGCACAAGTAAATGGAAAACTTGAGTTCTATCATAATCATTACTGTCTCCGCGATATGGAATCGATGGTATGTTACTTTTTTAATTTTGGACCAATTTGGATCACTTTTAAATACCACTAAAAATCGATATATAGTTTAATTATTTCTTAGTTTATTTATTATTAAAAATGGTTATTAATCAAGAAAATAAAAGCACCCTATTGCTATCAAAAACTGCAAGTAATCATTTACGTTAACGCCTATCTAATATTCACTGCTAAATGTTAAGAATTAATTTGAAAATTTTTGGTATCAAAAATGATGATTAATTGAAAAGATTAAAACAGCTGGAAATAATAAATTTTGTGTAAAATTTTATTATCCTCATATAAATTAAGTAACTGGCAAACATTTTGCAATTTCTAATTAATTAATTAAATTAATCAGTATGAATTCTTATAAAATAATATAAGCAAATACAATTGAAATAAATCAATATATATATATATATATATATATATATATATATATATATGATATTTAGTTACATAATCAATTTTTATAATAACATATATGGGAAACTGACAACATATAAGATGAATTAATTCAACACATATACAACATTGTCGAATCTATAAATAATTACAATTGTTATTATTTTTAATACATTTTTTTCATGAAGTATATTAGAACAAGAGGCCACGACATAAAACCCTGCCTCTTAGAATTACTATTAGGCTAACGTCACAGAGAATAGTGAGTGTGAAAAATGATTTTGAATATACAGTAGAATTACAACACGGCCATTACTTAAAGATCATTTCGTTAAAAAAACTTTTCTACTTTTTAGTTCGGCTAGCGTGTAAAAGCGTGTTTTTTAGTTTTTTTAAACTATTATTTATTTTTGCTTTTTTAGTCATGAAACGAACAGGATATTTTCAATCTTAAACCGTCAATATCTCTGTAAATATTAGAGAAACAGAAAAAATGATAAGGACCTTAATTATAGTAAAACTAATTTTATACAACTTTACTTCTTATGTGTTTTTCGATTTTTTTAATAATAAGAGAGATATACCAAATTTTATGTTTCCCTCTTTCTCTAAACCCCCCTTTCCCCTTTTCGATTAAGATCATGCTTACCATAAAAATGCATTGTCATCCGAACTACATATACATACAAAGTTTCATTTTGATACGACAATTAGAAGTAGATTAAAATTGACTTCAAAGATTCCGTTACATACATACATCGATACATAGAAACAAACATACATACAAAGTTAATAAAAGCGTGTTAAAAATAAAAGGATTTTCTTTTGCCAACCATCGGGTTTATATTTATTCTACAAAATATATATTTATCTATGTAGCGGAGTATAGTGTCGTGGCCTGCATAATCTGCACAATATTAAATTCAAATAATAATTATGCAGTCTCATCGTCGTCGTAATGAATACCAAAGAAACATGTTGGTTGTTGTTGATGGCATGGTATCATCTGAAATATTTTGAATTCAAACAAAATCATATTTTTAGAAAATCATATTTTATTTCTATTGTTTTCAATATATATATATATATATATATATATATATAGGTACATCATATTCTTTTAATTTTTATTACAAAATAATTGTTTCTTATAATATTTTGAAAAAAAAAATTAAAGAATAATATTCATATTCTTATATAAAAGATTTATTGTAATTTTTTTTTTTTTTTTGAAAAATAAAATACCATTATTTAAAATTTACAAGTCGACATATAAAAATAAATGTAAATTTAAAACATAAGAGATGTTAACATAAGTTATTATTGGCTTATATAAAATCAAAATCAGTCTAAAAAAAAGAACAAGTAAGCCGTTGGCAAAAAATGTCGTAATCGAACGAGATTTCATTACAACCTTTGTTTAAATTCTTTGACATCAAATGCTTGATATGAAACATCATGCACATCTAGAATGCAAATCAAGCCCCCGGCGTTCGAAACCATGCTAGATTGTCAGTGGTTGTGAGGTCGATTCTCACCGTTGATGTGTATGATTTTTCATATCAAGCATTTGTCAAAGAATGTTATCAATTTTCAGACATATTACTTAAATGTCAAATTAAGTAAACGCTAGTAACTTCCGTTGGTATAATACCGAAAGGTAACCTACCTAATACTAACAATGGATACAAATGGACACTAGTTTACAAAAAGCAATTAATAAATATGTAAATCAACAAATAAAAATAAATCGACATCAAAAGATAATGAAATATCATATGCCTTCCACTAACATAACATCTCAGGTAGTTCAGCGGTAGAGTATTGGTCTAGAATGCCAGAGACCGTAGGTTCGATTGCAACCCTAAACGTGTATTATTTTTCAAATCAGACATTTTGATGTTAAAGAATGTAATTTATTTAATGTAATCTATTTTATGTAGTTTATTAAATAATTTTTATAAATATATGCAACTTTCGTTTGATAATTCGGAAATTCGAAATAAAAGTTCGAAAATTGCTTAGTGTGATAAAATTTACTATCGTTGCGATATGGGTAGACAAGTCTATGAATAGGAAATGGAAGGATACACCAGGCTGAAAACAGGCTAAACAAATGATAGCTGGTATAATGGAAAGAGATAAACTTTCTGGTTGGGTTGCTTACCGGTCATTGTATCTATCTCTCATGAGGCTAGAGGAGAGTGCGATCTATCTGGATTGTGATGGGGTGGATGATACACCCTTCCACCTTCTGGCAGAATATGGTAGAAGGTGGTAGTCTTAACCGTCTCAACCGAAATGGAAGAATCTGAGGTTAAACACCTGAAGTGTAGCGATGTCCTGCCATTCGCAAAGAAGATATAAATTTCGAAAATTTCTTTAAAGTGTTACAACTTAACATTAATTTAAATTTGTCTCACCCACCAAATTAGCAACGAGTAACATATTTTCGATCCCATACCACTAGACAGTTCTGATTAACTCATTCATATTGATGATGACTACTTTGTAGTCGAAATACATACCGGTTTCTTATAATTCCGTAAAGTATCGATACTTCGAAATTTCAACACTGTAGCTCTTTTCGTTCAGAAGATATTTCGGGGTCAAATCAACTTCTAATATTTCCTGTAGTAATAGCACTGTAGTGAGAGGTCCAAATGTGTCCATTAAACTCGGTCTTGCGCACTACCGTGCTCTAGATTTAAATAATTCAAATCATTGATCTAGGAATTGGCGGCAAATTTTGAGTTCTTTTTTATTATTTTTAATAATCTTTACATAAAACTGCGATATAAAATTCTTAATTACATTTTTAGATTAGACTTAAATGTAAATTATTAATAATTTTTATATGAAAGCAATTCATTGCTTATGTAATAAAGAATTAACTGAAGAAAATCTGCAAAACCAAGATAGTTACTATCCTAGATCATTAACTATGAAAGTGTTAATCTCATTGCTTTTGCCAATAGATCTCTTCGCCCATTAATATGTATAATTAACAAATTTAAATTATACACTTGTGAAAATATACGCAAGCCTTGACCGCCATTTTAATGCAAAAATCTAATGTATATATTAATTATATGTAGATATATAATGGTCTAATGATTTAGTAAATAATAACATTTGATGTTGTAATTTGTATTACCTACACTAAAGATGTAATTCACTCAACTTGCATAACGAATCAAACAGCAAAAATTCAATTGTGACCGGATATAAACTGAAAGCGGAAAATGAATAACATAACTTACCTGTTTTTTTTTTAAACAATCAATTTAATTTAATTTAATCTCTTCAGTTAGTTTCTTGACTAATTCATTTGGTATGCTTAAAAAATTTTATTTCCAACCAAAATCAAATCTAAAGATTGTAAGATAATCAAAGAGAACTCTAAGTTTTTTGAAATTAAATTTCAAATTTTTTGCCTCAATTTCTAGAATATTTATTTGTATTTTATAAATACGTATTTCGACTACACGGTAGTCATCATGAATTAGCTAATCGTAATTATCTCTGGGATATGGAGTCAGAGATACGTTGTTCGTTGCTAATTTGGTGCGTGTCACGTACGCACGATGATGATTACCTTGTAGTCGAAATACACATTTATAAAATACAAATAATTTTTCTAGGAATTGGGGCAAAAAATTTAAAATTTAATGTGAAAGTCAAATCGTTTTTGGAGTGATCACAAAGTCGAAGGAAAAAACTCCAGATTTTGTATGATAAAAAAATTTATTTTCAGGTAAAATAAAACGAATCAAACTATGATTTTAAACGTTTTATGCGTTTCGCCGCGTTCATTAAAATATAATACAAAAACGATCTTCCAACTGTATTTAATATGACCGAAATTCTCGCCGGAATAGTACAATTAAGAATGTATATGCAACAGCATTTCTATGAACACAAAAAATAGTCCATAAAATTTCCAGATTTCCAGGATTCCTCGGTTTGTGGCGACCCTTTAGCTGCCAGTTCTTTTCCATCTGAAATCTTTTGTAAATTGGAGAAATTGTCTGTACCAAGACTTAGGTATCTTTTTCATGGAATTAGGATGTCTCCAGTAATTGGATTTAAAAACTGAATTGTGTAGCGTATTTTGCTTTGCAAAATTGGATTTTACGAATGGTGGAAGTGCTGTGAAATATATTTATTAGACTGTTTTACGGTAATACTACGGTAATTGGCCAAATAAGTAATTAAATCATAACGTTACTTTTGCGACACCCTATATATAAAGAAATCAGTAGAAAAATTTTTATAAGAAATTCAATTTTATTTTATTTTGTACATAATACTTTCGAAGAAAACCTACAACAAGCGGGATCATCTACGTCCTTCCAGAATTTTTAAAATGTTTTCTTCTTAACACCAATCCGAGTGACCGAGCTGTTAAAAGCGTTTTGCTCGGAACTGGAAGGTTGCTGGGTCAATTCTCAATGATGGCAGTTTTTCAATTAAAATAATGTTGCTGTTAATTGATGTTAAACTGGGTGTATGGACAAGAACGAAAGTAACCGGCTAGGCTTGCGAAGGTTTTCTACAGTTTCCTTTTTACAAACTCAGGATGAATATCGGCATAGTTCCTATCAAAGTCGGCTACAGTCACATATCCTATCAACTCCTAATCTGCATACAAGTTTCTTGTTCTCCATTCCACATCCTTAATATATAGATATATCACAATGAACCTTATGGTCTAGGTGTGTCCCGTCCTAGGGCAGCTGCTACAACCTAACCTACTTCTTAATTAGTCGAAACAATGCCCTGAAAATCAATTATTACCATCTCAATATTTCTTTCTATCATATTCATTGTTCGGATTACCAGTAAAAGTAAAATACTTGATTATAAAATAAGTTTCTTGTTAACATAAGTAAGTCAATATGACATACAAAAAAAAACACATTTCAACGCTACCTATTGTTCAAGACAATAAATTATATTAAATAATAAATAAATTGTATTGATTTTTTGATCAGCATATTCGCCGACAAGAGATGCCAAATGTTAATTTGATATCAATTTTTTTTATTTTATTGTCTTTTAGACTGTGGTACTCTGTTCAAGTTTGTTCGTTTCATGCCAGTAATATATTAATAATAATAATAATAAATAAATAATATATTCATCTTTTTATTTTAAATTTCAAATGAATATACTACACGTAATTTACTGATTGATGACGTGACCTTTCACTAAAATATTTAAAAATTTATCATCATTAAAAAAAAGGTATTCGAAGACGTTATAATTTCTTTTATGTTTGAAGCGCAATAATAAATTTCTAAACAAGTACTTCAAATATAATTTATTTGATAGCCTGTAGTAGAAACGTGGAACTTGACTCACGCAGATTAACACGCGTATTGAACGACACACAATTTCAAGTTTGTATATCCACTATAAAAGTCATCACGAAATCTAGGAAAGAATGTGTTTCGAAAAAAATTGTTAGAACCGTTTTCGAGAAACTCTGGAAATTCGAAAATTTCTTGAGTACATATGGACCCAGAAGTAGCGGTCATATTTGAAAATTTTATAATTGATTTGTGCGTTTTTTGTGCCTCCGCGGTTTCATCCGCGTTAAATTTGGCAAGACTGGCTATGCCAGATAATAGCTCGTTCAAACAAAGAAAAAAAACTCTTCAGCTTTATTATATTAGTATAGATTCCCCTCTCCCTTCCATTTCTCCTCCTTAAAATGTGAATTTTCAAAAATCCTTTTTTAGCTAACGTTTACTATCTATAAACTACCTACCTGTTGAATTTCAGCTTCATGAAGACAATTTCTCCATATTGTTTTTACAACCCCATTCCACCCCCTTTTGAGAACAATCTGTGATCGGCACTATAGTGTGGATCGACCCTAAAACATCCAGTCACATTATCTTTAACTTCGAATCTCTCGGTTATAGCAGAGACAAGATATTCGGTGTTTATAACCCAAGATATATCTATCTATCTATCTATCTATCTATCTATCTGGATATGTGATCGATATATTAGTCTTTTTTATAGATTTAAAAAAAAATATATATATATAAACTATATCTGGAGTAATCTTTCTCTAATTTCCATTAATAGATTACCACGCCTAGATAATACTTTAAAAAAAAGATGACATTTTAATCTATTTAAATTAAATTGTATTATGATTTTATTTGATACGTATAGATTTCATTAAAAGACATTATTATATGCTTCTTATATAACTACTCTTTGACAATAATATTAATCTATACTTTTAAAAAAATGTGCGCGGTCACCACGCACGTTAGAAGTGAAACATTTTTTATTGGATAAAATAACCAGTCCAAGTAGTCGAGCAGTCTAAGGTGTTATGTCTGCCCAGTATGCATACTTGGAAAATGGGAGGTTATGGGTTCGAATCCCGACATCGGCAGTTTTTCAATTTTTCAGTTTTTCAGTTTTTCAATTATTAAGAGAAAAAAAGGGGCGGTTAATTGACTAAACTTTCGGCGTATGGACAAAAACGAAGTAATCGGCTATGCTTGTGAAAGTTTTTTGCAGTTTCCTTCACAAAATCCAGATGAATATCATATAAAGGTATGGTTTCAAAGATGGTCAGTTTTGCCCAAATATGGTCCGATTTTGTCCACGAACTTGATCTTAATATTTTGCTCTAGAACACACATACAAAATTTCAGCTAGTTATCTCTTTTCGTTTTTAAGTTATCGTGTTCACAGGCGGACAAGCGGAAATGGCCAAATTAGGCCATTGTATGAACACATATGTCAAGCATTTATGCCTGCGATTAATATTAAGATATTAGTATAGGGGGGGGGGGGGATCTATCTTACTAACATTAAGAGGTAGAACAAAAACTTAAAGACAAAAAATATTTGTTTTTTCAAAATACACGAATTTTGATTGAAACTTGTTTTCATAAACTGAATAGTTTCGGCACTATTTCAGCTCAAACATCTGTTATTGCATTTTATTACAAAACTTTATCTGTATAGCACCTTTTGTACACTACATTGCATATACATTTCTGCGCGTAGTAATAGTAAAATAAAGTGGTTCACGCATGTATAATGAACTTAGTATATACTGGGTATTTAAGCAATTGTGTCAGTTAATTGTTTAATTACACTTGTTGTATTTAAAACTTCCTCAATTCTATTGACAACTAAATTAATAATACAAAATTGCTTTTAATTTTATGATTATTTTCGTAACAATAAAATGAAAATTGTTTATTTAGACATTTAGGTATTTATTGTTGCTTGAAATAATTCTTTTTTTTTTTTAGTAAATTTATTTCGCCTAATAAAAACCGATGAAGTGCTGTTATAAAATAAATACGTTACATAACCGCTAACTGCATATTATAGAAAATTATTTAAAAATAATAAGTGTCGAAATGTTTATTAAATACATAAAAAAAAAACGGAAATAAAATCTAATATATATATAAATGAACATATAAAAATATTTTCTCCTTAATTATTTAAAAACAATAAAAAAAATCATAATAATTAAATAATAGGCGGAAAAAAAAAATTTATTTAAAATGTAATAACAATATAATAAAAATTAATTTAATTCATATAGATGAAAACACGAATCATATTAATTTAATCATAAAAAAATAATTTTTTGTTGATATATTTCACAAGCTTAACTTATTGTTTGTCTTTCAATAGAAATATTTATGCAAGCCTAGAAAAATATCGATTTTGAAATAAAGATTTCTTTTAATAAATCGAAATACTCCGACAATTGACACTAAATGTGACGTTCCTTTTTGATGTGAAAACATCAAAATTTAACCTTTTTAGCGAATTTCCTGAAAGGAAATAGAGCTATTGGTCTCGTACCGACTTCAAAATTTTGCAAAAATTTTTGCAAATGTCCATCGATCCTACCTAGTAGATGTCGAAAATCAACATCTGTGAAATCTGATTGGAATGTCATTTGGTATTTGAGGCCCTTTTGGTATTCAAAAGATCAAGTTCGTTAATGGGTAAAATCGGATAAGGGGAAAGGGGGGTTTAGAGGGAGGGGGAAACACAAAATTTAACATATCTTCCTTAATATTCGAAAAATCGAAAAATTTATAAGAAGTAAAACTTTACTTCAGCCTTTCAGAACTTTACGTCAAATTTTGTTTCTTATCATTTTTTCTGTTACCCTAAAGTTTACAGAAATATTAATGGTTTAAGACTTCAAATTAAATTCCTCAATATCTCTGTACACATTACAGTTTGAGCAAAAATGATAAGGTAATGAATTGTAGCAAACATGATTTTCTACAACTTTATTCCTTACGCATTTTTTGATTGTTCTAATATTAAGAGAGATATTTTATATTTTGTGTTTTCTTCTTTTTTTATGCCCCCATTTCCCCTTGGCGTATGTCATTTATTAATAAAATTAGCCATGCAAATACTAAAATCATTTCAGAACGACATTTCATTTTGATTAAACTAAAATTGTGACTGCTAGAGAGTGATTTATGTATTCTAAGGAAATTCGCTAAGTTGAAGCAGCTCCTGCGTAACGAATTTTTTTTCTTTAATAATAGACAAACTGCCGATGTCGGGATTCGACCCAAAACCTCCCAGTTTCCAAGTAGGCATACTGCGCAGACATAACGCCTTAGACCGCTGGGCCACTTGGACTGGTCACACTTGGGTAACTTGGGTAATGTATCGCGACAGAAAATACAATTAACTCAGTTAGTTGTTATTTTCACTTGTTTTTATTAAATTTTATATTATGTAACTTTTTTTTGTAATGAAATTCTCTAACGATTGATTTTACAATATTCCATTACCACAAAAATGTGGACCAAAGAAATATTTATCATGAAAATCACAGAAATATTTGCAATTTTTTGCACATGTTTTTTTTTTAATCAAATTTAGTTATTTAATAAACACTCACGTCAGTTAATTCAAAAGTATAAGAAAATTAAAAAAAAAATGTTTATATATTTTTTTTAAATTACTATGACAATACACGAACAAAAAAAGCCAGGCAAAAAGTTATGAATTTTTTTTCTTTAAATCTTTATAACTTAATTTAATTACTTTAGTTAAATACAATGCATAAATAGTATAATAAAGTAATTAGTATGTGACTTAAGTTATATGAATTGGGTATCTGAATTATATTTTTTTTAAATATTTAATAGTATAAAATGATTTATCATACTTATAGATTACTAGCCACGTATTTAAGCCCTAAAACTATTATTTATATAGTTATTCCAATTATAAAACTTAACCCCAATACTCGTAACAAAGTTTCATTTCGAGTTTTTCCGGATAGGTTTTGTTATCCGACATCTCAATTTGTAGTCAGAAAAAATGCATTTGATTATTATGTGTATGAAAAAATGTTTTAAACAAAAGTTGTTTGTTTTTATATTATTAAGTTTTTTTGTTATTTAAAGATCTCGAACCATTTAAAAGATAAAATTGTGGCAGAGCTCAATTTTTTAACGTATGAATTTTATAAACGAATGAATATACGAACAATGTCTCAAAAATTTGTTTTTGTGCGATTAACACTTTTTTGTATTTACATTCTTTACCTGTCTCGCACCGTTTAAAAGATTGGTTTTGGGCGCATGCCACTTCGCACGAATGCATTAAATTTGAAGACAATTTTAAAAAATAACAGTTACTAAAAATAAACTATGTGTATCATCAATTACCGAAAATATAAACTGAATTATTTGGCATGGTAGTTCCATCTATTACTAATAACAATTAATTTAATTTAACAACTAAACCTGTCAGTTTCATCTGACAGTTAAAATTATACTCTTTTTTCCATAACGCACCTAAGGAAAATGGTCCCACACACTCACTATTATTTCTACACAAAAAAAAAACCTGTTTTGAGCTTAATCCATTGGGTTTTCAAAATAATGCAAAGTTTTATAAGGCATATTGTAGTTTGAGGTTTTACTCCAACTTTTACCGTTTTCGGAATATAAATTGAGTGATGACTAATGTGAAAGTACAAAAGTGCGTGTCTCACGCACCAAATTAACAACAAGCAACATATCTCTGAATCCATATCCCAGAGATAGTTACGATTAGCTAATTCATACTGATGATGACTACATTGTAGTCGAAATACGTATTTATAAAATACAAACAAATGTTCTAGGAATAGGGACAAAAATTTGAAATGTAATGATACATATCAATTATAAAATTTTGAAATGATAGCTCGACTTTTGGCGCCATTTGTACAATTAACCCAACACAAGCTATGAATTCACCCGCTGGCTTCGTTTTCCAATATGATAAAAATCAAATTGTTGCAGATTTTGAGATAATTTATTAAAATTGTGCCTTTAGCAAAAACAAAATGTTTTTTAATTGACAAATCATTTAGCATAAACTTTAACGTTCTTCACTTTACTGTTGGGTTATTTTTAAGACATACTTGAGACAAATTGTTGAGTCTAGATCGCATTTCCCAACCTTGGATAGGCTTAAAATAATATTAAAAAATTAAATAAATATGCATTGCGCTGCCATAACATCTGAGGTAGCTCAGATGGTAGAGCATTGGTCTAGAATACAGGAGGTCGTGGATTCGATCCCCATCTTAGTTGTGTTTAATTTTTCATACCAAGCATTTGACGTCAAAGAATGTAATCGTATACCGTCCAAGTGGCCGAACGGTCTAAGGCGTATGTCTACTTGGAATTGGGAGGTTATGGGTTCGAATCCCGACATCGGCAGTTTGTCAATTATTAACAAACAAAAAGGGGACAAGAACGGACAAGAAAAGTATGGACAAGAACGGAGTAACCGGCTATGCTTGTGAAGGTTTTCTGCAGTTTTCTTCACGAACTCCAGATGAATATCGGCATAATTCCTATCAGAGTCGGCTGCAGCCGCATATCCTATCAATTTCTAGTCTACTCACAAAATTCCTTCCACTCCACTCACATCCACACATCCTTAGGCATCACAATGGACCTTATGGTCGAAGTGTAGCCCGTCCAGGGCAGCCGCTACAATCTATGTAATAGGGAATATGCATGAAAATTTTTTTTCACTTGAATTGAAGCATGTTTACTTGACAAATATCAAGGTAAAATTACTTTTTAAATAACTTTAAAAATAAGCGAGATATGAATGATTGAAATTCCCGATTAGACAAAGAGGGTGATAGCCCTCTTGATATGTTATGTGACGTCATATTACACTTTCACCATTTAAAATGCACGTAAAACTCCGTTTTTAGTATTTTTGCAAGAAAGAGACAGATAATAACCTTTAAAAGCTTATAGCTTCCTTGATATTTGTCGGATTTTAATTTCGTTTTTAAATATTATTACAGTATTAACAGTATTTTCATATTCTGAAAATAAATGTGAAAAAAAATTTGCATGCATATTCCCTATTGTATGAAATATTTGCAACTAGCATAGACAGATGACTGTGTATTTGAAACATTCTATCTTCATAAAGAATATTATTTAAAATTAAAGAGTCATGTTACCTTTAGATGAAAAATAATAGCAAAAGTAAATTTAGATGCTAATTTATGATAAAACTGAACTCTGTACACAAAAATTAAAACATTTCTTTTTTGTACACAAATTTGCGCAATTTGAACTTTTTAATACAATAATAAAAAGAAGAAAAATATTATTTTTATAATTATTACAAAATAAATTATTTATTTTAATATTTTTCATTGTATTCCAATCAAATTAGTTTACCTATAGTTTAATATACAGTTAACTACCTAAATATTAAGGTATTTAGGTACTTTTATTAGATTATCAAGAACTTCACGAAATACACAATATTAGTAAAATGAATCGTCAGAAATCAGCTGAATTTTTTTGAGAATTTATCCCCATGGCGTTTTTGAGAAAATCGTTACGTAAGTTGGAGAAATGTAACATGCATCTTCATAAACATGGTGAAATTTAGCACGAATCCGACTGTTTTTACTTCGAACTCTCTCAATATAGTCACGGTTGTTCTGAAATTCGACATATACTTTCCTCAACTCCTTAGAAATATTAAAACTTTGTGGAGAATGTCTATCGGGTTGTTAAAGTATTTGATAAAATATGCGTCAAAAAGTGCATTTTTTTCATGTCCGCAGCAGAAGGTTATTTTTTATAGTTCAGTTGGCATCCTGAGTACCGGCGCACTGTTCGAATGTCGTTTGAAATTATATGCTAGTATATGTATGATGTTTTATTGCGGAATCTCCCCGATTCGCATATAATTTTCTATTTAGTTCCTTTCGTGCGGGTGCCCGATCAGCTTGGATATAGCTTGGAAATGTATTTTAATCTTTTGGCAACAAACGGGAACCGAATTACATAAATGATGCCCAATAGGGAATATGCATGAAATTTTTTTTTCACATTTATTTTCAGAATATGAAAATACTGTTAATACTGTAATAATATTTAAAAACGAAATTAAAATCCGACAAATATCAAGGAAGCTATAAGCTTTTAAAGATTATTATCTGTCTCTTTCTTGCAAAAATACTAAAAAAGGAGTTTTACGTGTACTTTAAATGGTAAAAGTGTAATATGACGTCAAATAACATATCAAGAGGGCTATCACCCTCTTTGTCTAATCGGGAATTTCAATCATTAATATCTCGCTTATTTTTAAAGTTATTTAAAAAGTAATTTTACCTTGATATTTGTCAAGTAAACATGCTTCAATTCAAGTGAAAAAAAATTTTCATGCATATTCCCTATTGTACCAACTGTACGTTTTGTCCAATAAAAAGAGTGATTATAGGATAAAAATGGCATAATGATTGAAGTACGCAGGTTCAAAACCTAGACTATTAACTCAATCTATCAATTTGAATTTTTATTATACATACTTGTATAATTAGGTCATGGGATCGAATCTTGAAAACTAGCGAAATTTTACGTATATTACATTAAAATTAAAAGACTTTTACTCTTTTGTTTCCAATAAAATTGTATACGGGATGTTTCGCATAAACTCGGGATACGGTACTTAAGGATGTTCTAGCATGTAGCCACTTTTCGACAGATTTTGCTCATTTTTTTCACAAGCTAAAAATAACGTCTTAAATGGAATTTAAAAATCAAGATGGAAAAATCTTATGAAAAATTTTATGAAAATCAAAATCTTCCTTCTAGATAAAGCTCCACAACAAATCAATTTAAATAAAAATAAAAATTTGAAAGTAAAATTGATTAGGTAAACTATCATTTCAAAATAAAACTACCACAAACTGTTATCGGTAATATAGTAAATATATATATATATATTTTTTTTTTTAGTATTAGCAAAAAGTTATATTATTTATTTAATTATAAAAATAAATAATAATTTGAAATAATATTTATAATTTTATAAAGTTAGGTAGAGGGTAAACTATAATTAAAAATTTGTAATAAAATATATTATTAATAATATAGATATTTAAATAGAATTTTATTCGTAATATTTAATTTATATTTAGTGACAAAATAAAACTTAAATTATATGTCTGTTATATTTCTTTAGTAATAGAATTTTGTCATATTTTTTTGAAAATATCGCTAAAATATTAATTAATCTAGGATTAAAAAATTCTAGAAAGATTTCTTTTGTGTCAAAATCATTTTGAAAACTTTCTCAACATCTATTTTGAAATCATTATTATTATTATTCTTTGGAATTATACATTCTGATTAATTGTAATCTATTTAGAAAGGACCCCTTACAAACCTTATGGAAATGGTCTGAACTTTGCATATATTATGTATTTCGGCGGCATGAACAAAAGTGTCCATGGGCGCAAGATCATAAAACCCTTCCTAAAAGCGGTAGAGGCCTTAGAAGGTCTAGTTCTAGGCCAAATTTTCTCCCAATGCCGTACTTTATTAAGCACGGTCGGCATATATGTTGACATTCCTTGGCTTCGAGAGTCTCTGGACCATAACTTCGACCATTCTCAGCCAGCCACCTCATATAGATATATATCTATATGTAGCCATAGCTCTGGGTATAGAAAAATCACGACAGTTTCACGACGTTTCTTGGTTGTGCCTTGCTTATATATGTATGACCGACTTTTAACTCTATTCTAAGGTCGCTCTTGATTGGTGCTTAAAGTTATGCGTTGCGCAGTAAACGAGTTTTTATATTTTGACATCTTTAGAAAGAGAGAGACGGACATACTGACAATAGGGAATATGCATGAAAATTTTTTTTCACATTTATTTTCAGAATATGAAAATACTGTTAATACTGTAATAATATTTAAAAACGAAATTAAAATCCGACAAATATCAAGGAAGCTATAAGCTTTTAAAGATTATTATCTGTCTCTTTCTTGCAAAAATACTAAAAACGGAGTTTTACGTGCATTTTAAATGGTGAAAGTGTAATATGACGTCACATAACATATCAAGAGGGCTATCACCCTCTTTGTCTAATCGGGAATTTCAATCATTCATATCTCGCTTATTTTTAAAGTTATTTAAAAAGTAATTTTACCTTGATATTTGTCAAGTAAACATGCTTCAATTCAAGTGAAAAAAAAATTTTCATGCATATTCCCTATTAATTTTTCCGTAAAATTTTGATTAGATCTGAATTTGGAACCGGTCCATTGTCTAAATTTATAATATTTCTTTTGAATTTCTGAATGGAATGAATTTAGACAATGGACCGGTTCCAAATTCAGATCTAATCTTTTACCTCTGTTGTATTGTGAATTTTTGTAATAATAATTGTAATAAATTTTCTCGACAGACTATATACTGTTCCTGTCAATGGCCATATATTGTTGTATATATTGAGATTTTATTTTGTTATTAATAAATACTCTGTACCCTTTATCGAATTAAAACTTCCATAAAAATTTACAAAATACTAATTTAGTAATTTTAGTATTTTATTACAATTTTTTTTAGTATTCAGTCATCGTTGTTTTTCAAAAAGAGTCTAAAAGCCTACCAAGAAAATGAGATAATCATAATTTCATATTTAAATAACTAATTAATTTACATAATTATTTAATAAAAATTAAATTTTCATAAATAGTAACAATTAATTATTTAATCTTGTTATTTTTTGTTTGTTATATTGTTGTGTTCTTATTAACTTGAAGTAAGTAATTCACATTAAATTACACAATTATTTTGTATTAAATAACAATTATTAATAATAATTTTGATTGTTTTTAATAACATAAGTTGTTAAAATTCTTTTGTTTATATATTTTAAGTATTTTTTTTATTTTTATATATATAAATTATTTATTTATAACAATTATAATGACCTTATACTAAATATCTTATTATTTAAAAAAAGAGGGCCATTTAATTAATATTTTTATTTTTAAGTATTGTTTATAATTAAAATATATATAAATCAAATTGATTTGTGGTTTACTGAGTTAAAGTAGCATTTACTTAGGCAGTCTGTTTCTCGTTGTCTAAAATTAATTAGATGTTTTTTTGTATTTTATAATTATAAATTAATTGCATTTTTGGGCTAATTAATTGTTCTTTTTTTGAATACTAAGATAATTTGATTTAAATATGTCTTACAAATGTTTTATTCATAAGCTGCTTAGTTATAATATTTAGTGGTTTCAGGGGTGCTGCAATTTAACATAAAAATAGATGAACATGACCTTTACAAAGTAATTTTAAATAAGAAGCCCATTAATTTTAACTTAATTTCAGATAAAAAACTACACATTAGGCAGAAATTATTTTGTAACGTTGAACAGCTCAGTTTCGTTGTGCTAAAAATGTAGGAGATTGGATGAATATAAAGATTCCAATAACTAAAAATCCTACATATAAATAAATAAGAAACGATAAAGATTTAGTTGATCTTTATTTAATAAAATATGTAGAAAAATGTCATTAGGTGTTTGTTGATAGTTACTAAGGTAATAAACATAAATAATTATCGTAATAACAGGGGGAGTAGGCAGTGGATGTGCAAAGGTTTCTAAAATAAAGAAAGAATATTTAATTTTAGTAGTTAGACCGCTACAAGACCTTGTTTTTGACGCCTGTTGAAGTTGTAGCGGTGTCGCTTCTTCATTAAATTATTATAATTTTGTTCATCATTTTTATCTGTTGCATAACAACTATAACTTCCCTCTATTATCACGGTTGCTTTGAATGTTAACAACCTTGGTAATTTACATATTAAAATAATAATATTTCATAAATCAAATCAATAAAGATCAATTATATCTTTTATATATATTTATTATTTATTTAAATAATAATTATTTAATATAACTATTATCTACATTACAAAGTCAATTTCAGTCCTTCTTGAGATTCTTAGTGTTAATGGCCTCTTGTCACCAGATTCAAAAAGGTAATTGTTTTACGATCAAACATCATTCTATATATGTAGGTTCTTCTATTAAAATGCAATTCCCTGGCTAAAATGTACTGGTTGAGTCAAAAAATTTCATCAAAATCGGATAAAATAAGCCTCAGATAGATCGAAATCCAGTTTGTATTTTGCAGATATATCGTTCTTAGTTATGTGGTCCCTTCAATGTCGTTATATCCGGTTTTGGCTGTATGTACAATTTTATAATCGTAGAGATAAATATTTGTATCCATTTTACCTGATTATTAAGACTAAAACTACTACTAGCGGCTATTCCTTTATATCAGAATACTTAGGTTTTCCAGGTAGATCGCCTCCAACTGCTTACGTCAAAAGAATAAGACAGGATAAAAATAAAAACAACGATTAATAATAATGTGTAATTTTATTATTTTATTACATTTTGTTAATTTTATAATATTTTATAAATAACTATTTTTTCGATTTTTTGGCACCATTAGAATAATAATAATTTTTTTTCACAAGATAAAGACAGATATAACAAACATACAATCTGTCTCGCTCTTTGTATTATGATGTTATTACAAATTTTCATCAAAATTTTTGATTGTTATTAAAATTAAATTTTTTTAATTTTTTCATCTCTTGAAATAGCTACTTATAAATATTTGTTTTTTTTTTTTTTTAATCATATATGAATATTTTTTTCATTTATTTTTACATTGTATGTAATTTTGACCCTGTTTTTATTAAAGGCTAAAAATACATTCTAAATTTTTTCTTTGGTTATTTTATAGAATAGTAAATACCTAAAAACTGTTCCCAAGCGAATTTTTTTTATATTTGTGTTGTTTTTTTTTGTTTTTCTTTTTTTAAATTTTACCCATATACACAAATTATTTGTTTTGGTACACTTGATAGCAGTGAAAAATGTTCTATGAAACACATTGTGTATACTTTTTTTTCTTATAATGTGGTTTTGTGATTATGCTGCGAATATTTGGAAAAGCCCTTTAATATTTTAGTAAATATTTTCTTTTTAAATAACATATATTATAATATATTTTTTGAAATTTTATTTAAAAATATTCTTTTAGTAACATTTTGCTATTTTAAATTTTTTTAAAACATCCCACAAACAATTCTTTCAAAAAATATTTTTTATTGATTTTTGTTTCAACGATTTAAAAATTTTGATTCGACTGAAAATAGAATTTTTCGTAAGCTTCCACGAATCAAATTGCCTTATTTTAATGGACAATCGATTTAGATTATTTTTCTCTCGCTCGAGAAATTTATAGATGGGGAGAAATTCATTTAATAAGGAAATTTGTGTAAACGGAAAAGTCTTGAATCAATAACATTAAATTTTCGATACTTTTTTTTTGTGGATTTTGATATTAATGGATGGTCCCTGTATATTCAAACAAGTTGTAACAATTTGTCAATATTCGCATCATAATCTCAATATTATTCAGAGTCAAATTTGCAGAGAAATACATAATCTTACAAATATTTTGTGTGGTGTGTTTTGTGAGAAAAACAAAAATATCTAGCCTTTTAATACAAATTTTCTTTTAAAATTTGTTCTTGTTTTAAAAATTAACATTCACTTATAATTATACTTTTTTTTATTGCACAATAAAGTTTTTAAAATCTATTTACAAATTAATTATGTTGAACTCTTATATTCTTTTTTGATACAGGAGTGATGAAAAATTGATTGTAAATAAATATTTGAAAATTTTTTTTTTATTCATTAATAATAATATAAGAATTCAAGATAGGTTAATTCATTTTCGATATTCGTCTCACAACTACAAAAAGAAAAAGGTATTTTTTTTGTTTTGTTTAACAATTGGTGATTTCACAATTAATTCAACTACGTTTTCTTTTTCAAGGTGGAAAGTCTCTTTGAAGCAAAATGAATACTTTTAATTTGCCTCAAATAGAATGTCCGAAAAAAATTATGATTAATGATATCATTAAGATTAAATATAAATGTGTTTTAAACGATATAGAAAAATGGCGTACAAAGCATTTTAGTCGCATTTTTTGTTTTTGTTTTAAGAATAATTTTATTAATGAGAGATGAATCTATTTTTTATAATTAACAACACAATAATTAATATAATTATACCCTGATAATAGGGGGCACTAAAAGTACAATACAAGTAATTAATATTTTTTTCTGTCTAACTGTAAGAAATATTGGTAATTTTTTTTTTTGTATTTTGTATGGTTTTTTTTTTTAGATTTTTTTTTATTCTACGTATAGAATAAGAGTGAAATATGTTCGTGTCTAATTTTCTAGGTTAAATATTTAAAATATGTTAATCTTGTATTTAAACATTTTCCGTAAACAGTAATGAATAATTTTCTGAAAAAATAATTTCCTATCATAATATTGATAAGTTTTACTAAAAATATACATTTTATGGTAATAAAATTTCGGGAAATTAGCAATAGCTGTAAAAAGGTTTAGAGAAAGTGAATTCGAAACTATAAGTTTGTTCTTTATTGTTGCGTAAGTGTTCTAGTGCTTTATGCACGCTCTTTTAAACTAATGTGTGAACAATATGGCGTCAACTGGCTACAATATACATCTCTTTTTAATTCATTGAATTAATAAAAAGATGTATAATGATTGATACTGTAGTCACTAGAGGACCATATTGATGACAAATTAATGTAATCGAGTGTACTTCATTAAATAGATCACTATGGGTGTGTTCCAAAATATAACTCAGCATACTGACCAGTGCTGATGACGTCATGAATCGACGTCATACTGTTGATTCGTTCCGAAATATACTGGCCAGTGCGTTGACGGCATACTTTTTATTTGCTTCGTCCACCAAAAATAATGGGTGATTTTGTTGGGATGTCATTATTGCAAATAATAAATAATACAATAAAAAATTCCTCAAAGTCTGATGCAGACACCAGTACAATATGGCGTCGTATTCATGACGTCATGAGCACTGGCCAGTATACTGGATTATATTTCGGAACACACACTATAATACCTGGTGAGTGAAAAAAAAAAACGTGATAATATTGAGCATTCAATATGAATTCATTGAGCATTCATTTTATTTAAAATGTAAAAAGTTTAATCTCGATAAAAAATGATCGTCTGCTCGATAGATTGAAAGTCTCCATAAAATCTCGAGCATTACGAGGCAAACGAAAAAAAGTTCGGCAACAAAGAAAAAAACCTAACCAAATTGCACAACCAAATTGCACAAAGTGTCAATAGTTTAACCTAACATTCTTAATAAAAGACATAGCAAAATAACATCACACGTTTTTTAAGCAATTGTTTAATAGTATATTATTAAAATATTATTCTAAAAAGCATGCGCATGTATATAAAAATAATGGCTATATTCTATACAATATTTGATTGTCTTTAAATATTCTTGACTAAGTAATTATATTAAAAATATTTGATTAATAAATAATCAGAAAATTGTTCTTTAAAGTCGAACCCATTTCCCAATCTATTCTCACCACAACTATATTGCTGAAACTTAAATAAAGTCTCTGTGGTGTAAATTTTGAATTTGAGAAATGACTTGGAACAAAATGTTTAAATACAAATATTTTTTGTTTTACTAATACGTTATGTGTGTAGCATAAATATTTCTAACGTTTAAGACAAATATCTAAAACTTTCATTTTGTATCCTTTTTTATACAACTATGCAAAATTTTTGTTTTTTTTAAGAAAACCCAAACGAAAAACAAAGTAAATCCTAACATAGGTGAGATAGAGAAAATCTTTGAACAATTTAAGTTGACAGTTTTGTGAAAAATTATGAGATTTTCTTGTTTTTAAAACTAATTTTTTTTTACGAAAATAGTATTAAGCACATATACATATATATAACAAATTTGTTTATCCATTGTATGTTTATAAATATATATATTTATACAGTGCTTTATAAAAATATGCTCCAACTTTATTAAAAACACATAATATTTCACTCAGGAATGATTTAATAGTCAAAATCTTAAGCTGTAATTATTACCCGGGCTACAATTGACGTGATTTCGTAAACTGAATTTTAAAAATGTTATTTTCATACATAACCTAATATTACATTTGACAGTTCAGGTTATATAATGAGGTTAGAACATATTTTTATGACACAGGTTATATTTTCAAAATTAAATAAAGGGAGTGATATTAGATTGTCCCCATTATAGTCAAATGTTTGAAATGTTTTTTTTTTGTTATATCATTTTGATAATAATACTAACAAATATATTCAATATGTATTTTTGGATATGGTTTCAGTAATTTCAGATATCTATCACTGATATGATTTATGTTTCTTTAAAATGATGGTTTTATTAATTTTTTTTTTAGTTAGTGAATTTAATTAAATATATAATTTGTATATGTATTTTTTAAGTCTTTTTTTGCATTTTTGACTTTATTTAATAATCACAGTAATTGATTATTTTGAACAGTACCAATTGATAACAAGATGGAATGACTTGAAACGATTTTATTTGTTTTTCTTTTTGAAATTGAGAAACTTGAAATATTTAGGTGAAACATTCAATTAGTACTGTCAATAATCTTAATCAAAGAGAAAATATCCTAAAAGATTTAAAGAGAGATTATTAATATTGATGAGCAAATTCACAATTGATATCCTTCAATAAAAAATGGTTTGTGTCTTTTCTTTTGTTTTTTTTAAAATTCCTATACTTTTTGGAATAATTAAATGAATTTCTTAAAAATTGGGAATATTTTTTGTTTGTTAATAATTTACTATTTATATTATTATTAATAGATATAAAAAAATTCTTTTTTTTTGTCATTTAAAATAATATTTTTAAAAATCTCACTCATCAGAAATGATTTTGGACACACGTCACCCCATCCACATATTTATATATGACTTACGATTTTTTTTTTGTACAATTTTTTTTTTTTTTAATATTAATTAAAATGCTCAGTGCCTTTTTTTTAGTATATTTAAAATTTACAAAAAACATAAATATTGTATATTTAAATTTAAAATTAAATCACATTTTTTTATTTTTTTTCCATTATTTTTTAACCCTTAAATTTATACTAATTAATATAAATAACTTGGAAAAGAAATACGCAATACTTATTTGATGTCATATTGTGTATTTAAATAAGAAGTTTTTTGTTTGAAAGGTGGTTGGTATTCTTGCTATTGTCAATCAATATCAATAATTAATTAATGCATTCCTAAAGGAAACATAACCTAATGTAATATTTGAATGATCCTACTTGTCTGTTGTCTGAGAGAAGATTATGACAGTATCAGCAACATAAGTCCCGGCGACATCAAAAATGGCGAAATACGAATAGATGTTTTATGTTAAGATTTAGACGAACATCCAGATTTGTAAAACGATTGAAACGACAACAGACAATTTCATAAAAAATGCTAATCATTGAAACGTATCGGATCCTTTATAGTATACTCAAGGTACATAATCCAGTCATACCAACAAACGAAATTGCGTGGTAATAGCACATGGTACAATTTGATTGGTTCGTTTGATAACTTGGACCTTTGCATCTGAATTACTACTAATTTCAGTCCATTCGTATGCGAATTGTTGATTACTTTTATCATTTTTGTGATCCATAATTTCGATTGTTTATTTGATTTTTTTTTAAATATTTATTTTTTGTTTTTATTGTTATATTCTTGTTATTATTTTTATTGTTTCCTTTCGTTATATTCATGTTTATAACAAAATAATATAAATAAAAAACAAAAACGATATAACAAAGTTGGTATGTTTTGACATATGTTCACGTGTTCAGTACATGTATTTGTTATTGTGGCTGGACTCTGAAGCTTAAGTTTAATATAGTAGTTCCATAAGCAAGTGCCTTACATTAGAGGAAAAAATGTTATACGAATTAATACTATTAAATATGTGATGATTGAACTGACAACTAATAAGTTCCACAATAGAAATTAAACTTGTAATTCATAAAGAAATAATTCTATTTTGAACATGTTTTGGTCTATCCACAGAAAAAGTAGATTAAACATGTTTCTGGCAGAATATTCCACGATTAAATTAAATAAAAACTTGTTTTAATGAAAATACTCAAGATCCACTATATACCGTACTACAGATCGTATCAAACTAGCCAAATGCATAATGATGTTGAGATATAATTTGTATGACGACATTAGTATGTACAATGAGCAAGAATACCTTGTATTTAAATGGGCAAAAAGCAAAGGATAATATTTGATATTAAGATAAAAATATTGGTATTTTTTGTTTAAAAGATATCTTTAGAAAGGATATGATTCTCAATGAAAACATTTGGCACATAATCAGGTTGCAATGATTTGAGATAAATTTCAATAACTTATATGTTAAATCAAACAAAACAAAAAAAGTTAATAAATTTGTTTTTGCCTCAAATGGTTTGTACATGATTTTTTTACTACCCTAGAATTTTTTTTTATATATAAATATTATTGCTTATTTTTAAATATTTCTAACAGCAAAACAAATTTTTAAATATATTTTTATAATAATAAATACCACATCTCTCTCTTATTGACATTATGTCGACAGCTTCATATTCTTGTTTTAAAACTAAAATTAAATTGATCCAAATGTGAGTGATTTTTTCAGTCTTTTAAAAATGTTAATAATTGAAAAAAAAAATGATTTAAGATATAAGTTATTGTAAAGAGAAATTATGTATGCATTTATTTATTTTTTTTTGGATAACGATCCAAGGAAGATTTTTTTAGAGACATATTCGTATACAAACAATACTTTTCGTACCTATCAAATACAAGAAACGTTTATCACGAATAACAAACAAACAGTAAATAAATCATTGTTGATCGAATTGAGAGCGCTGCTGTAATCTATGATCCGATCGCCATTTTTAAAACCAAATTTTGACAATCATACAGTCCTAAACCTAGTTGCAGTAGATTTGACCTATCTTAATTCTATAAGGTGGCGCATAAGTAACGTTATGATTTAATTAGTGAATAAATTTTTTGTTTACGTATTTATTTTCTATTTTTTTCAGTATTAACTTTGAAAAACTTGGGAAATTCATGATGGAAAGACTCAGCACAGAACAAAGAACCAAAGTTGTCCAATTTTATTTTGAAAGTCAGCATTCGATTATTCAGACACAAAGATCATATCGAAATGCACCTAGCGCTCCAACAAGTTTCTGATTGGTTCAGCATTTTCGGCAACATGGGGCTGTCTGTGATCTTCCGCGTGCTGGAAGACCTCGTGCAGTTCGAAATGATGTGAACATTGCTCGGGTGCAAGCAAGTGTTGAGGAAAACCACGAAGCTTCCACCAGGCGACGTTCTCAGCAGTTGGTGATGTTTAGGCGGTCTTTGCAAAGAATTTTACATACGTTACACCTTTTCCCATATAAGATTCAATTGGTTCACGAGTTAAAACCAAATGATGCACAAATACGCATTCATTAAATAAATCATAACGTTACTTATGCGCTACCCTGCATAATAAATCCGAATTATTAAATTTGATTTATTTTCGATTTCAGCCGCTATGTAATAAATCAATGATTGCGCTCTAAACTATTTTGTACAACAGTAATATTTGTTATAAATAACATTCAACGCAGTGAGTGATCAAAGAGTGAAACATATTTGTATTTTTAAGAAAATATTGTCCAAAAATTGTTCTGAACTTAAAAGTAGTGCTGAATTTGTTATAAACGCAACCATTGAATTCGTATGTCAACGGGTCTAGCTTTTTTTCTGCAATAAGATTTCACGACAGCAAACAAACACCACAAAAAAATCCTCCCATTCATATTCTCTCTTTGGTCATTATGTTTTGAGATATCATTTCAAAAAGATAGTTGAGACATAGATATTGCCTCAATAAAGAGAGATATGCAGAATTTGATATCTGTTTTTGAAAACCCTTACGAAGTGCATTTAGAGAAGGATATAATATAATAATACTTTTGAATATCAATGATTCATTAAAACCCTTGTGAGAAATGACTCGGGCGTCCTATTACAATAAAACTGTTGCGATAGCGATGTTAAGCGGCCTGTGTTTACTTCCCCAGTACAATGTAGATTTAATGATTACCAGATCATAGATCCAATCATAATTCGATGATAATAATTAATACAATTCTTTACTGTATTTTTGCATATTAATTAATTAATGAAGACAATTTTTTTGAACAATTTGATTACTTGTTTTATAAATGGTATTTTTTTTTATAAATTAAGCACCGTATTACACTGTTGAAATTGTTATTTGGTTTGTTAATTTTTTTTTTTTTCATTTGACGTACGTATTTATATAAATATTTTTATTTTTCATTTAAAAATTTTAGCCATAAACTAGTGTACTGTTGTGTAGTAATTTAATTTATGGTGCAATATCAATTACAAATTACTTTTTAAAAGAGTGATAAACATGTTTTTTTTTCTTACGTCATAGAATTTTTTACTTTTTGTTTTCTTTAAAATTAATTTTAAGTGTATACTTATAACGTGTTTCTTTTTTAAGTGTAAAAATTTTACATATATAGTTTTATTAAATTTATATATATATATGTATTATATATAATATTATATATTAAATCTAACCTAAATTATATAACCTAATAATCTCTAATAACAGTCGAAAATACAGATAGTGCTACTAAGCTCAATATCTTTTTTGTTTAAATATCAAAACAGTAATGTAAATGCTGTTTCAATTGGTCTATTTAATGTCTTGTTACATTTCAGATTGTTCATGTGAATATGTTTGAATTGTAAACTTCCCATTACTAACAATTTAACTGACAGTGTACGTTTAAATCTTACATCTCGGATGCTTGCACTCTTAAGCTCTATAGGAAACTCTAGCACTTGGATATGCTCTCTGTTGGGTAAATTATAAACTAGAACTAGCAGGTCGAAGTTTCCTGCTTCCACCCATGTGACATACCATTCAGCCGACGAGTTTAGTAACTACTGTTTGTAGGTTGAAATATTAAGCGCCCCCCCTGCCAGAGATCTCAATACACATCGTTCGGAATATAAGAATAAATTTATTAATCCAACTTTAAAATATAATCTTTTTAATAGGGATAATCTTGAAATCCAATTACATCGATTAGTTTCTCCGTTGAAGTGAGTTTTCGAACGACATAAACACACTAATTTGTCAAGACTGACTAACATGTGGATAAAATATGACAAAAGACGTTCAGTTACTTCACTAAGATGTAAAATTTTTCGGAATTTCCTCAAATTTCTACTCGTTCTTTAAGTGATTATTATGTTGTATTGAATCGATAGTTTGTTGTCGTGAATTGTCAAAAATATAATGCTTCAATAAGAAATATAGAATTCTTCATTCAATATTCTAAGAATCGTTTCCGGAACGAATCTCTAATTTCTGCAATGGTGTTATTCATCTCGATTATTAAATAGTCACAATGAAATAGCAATTACAAAATTTGATAGAATAATAATTAATACTAATTATTTATAATTAATAATGTAAAACAACAAACTATATGTTTTTTTTTTGGCACAAAATTTGACCATTTTACAAAAAAACGACTAGGTTTATTTTATATCTCTATATACATCATGTATTTTATTTTTTTATTAATTTTTTTTTTTGTTGGCACATCAAATATGTGAACCAAGTGATAGTCTAATTGCTGAGTCCTGATATAGATTAAATCCATATTGTTTCAAAGATAAAGCACGTTTAATATTGATTCATATATAATATCATTCATTTACTTAAAAAATTAATTGAATTATTGATTAGTAAAATAATTACCATACAAAAATTCTTCTTTTTTTTTTTTAGATTTTGCAAAGCGTTTATTAATTATTTTTTTTAAATAAGTGTAATTAAATAAATCAACTATGTACCATGATCATAGTTTATGTTTCCTTACTTTTTTTTATATTTTTCTTTTAATAATTGTTTTGCATCCTAATAAAAATGTTTATAAAAATAACTATTATTTAAAAAAAAATATTGATGCAAATATTTAACATCAGTTTTAATTGTTTTTCCCAATTTTGTTTGCAAAATTATTCGTGTTACATACTAAAATCTTGTAACATTTGATCAAATGCAATTTAGTGTATTGATTTTAATTCTTACAAATATTTAAATTTTTATGGTTTCATGAATATAAAAACCAATACTGAATTTGTTCGAATGGAATTGTCTACAACTCTAACTACCACGACTAGGTTTTCGCTGCTATCTCAAAAGAGTCTTTTTAATAACTACGATCAGTAATTTTCTAAATCACTTAAGAACGATTTTCTGATTCCTTTATTCTATCTTTGGTATTTTTACAATTATGAAAATTTTCAAGAAACTACACAAGCAAAGTATAGCGTTCTCAAGCCTTAATACAAAAACATACTTATATGTTTTTTTACAGTTCTTATAATTCAAGAGGGTGTTCATTCAAAAATAAAAATTCTGAATTCAGTTAGAACTGTATGATGATACTAGACGTTCAAAACTAGATACAGACGGGGACGGCCATCGTCATACGATCAATAACAAGTTTATAACTTTGGCACAACGTTATTTCAAGATGGTGGCTTACCAATTATTTGACTTATTCTCTAATTTCAGATTTTACTAAAATATTAATTAATACAACGTAAGTTAATGTTAGATTGTTTAAAGTGTTGTCTGTACGAATTATTCCGATAACCTAAATTATATAACCTAATAATCTCTAATAACAGTCGAAAATACAGATAGTGCTACTAAGCTCAATATCTTTTTTGTTTAAATATCAAAACAGTAATGTAAATGCTGTTTCAATTGGTCTATTTAATGTCTTGTTACATTTCAGATTGTTCATGTGAATATGTTTGAATTGTAAACTTCCCATTACTAACAATTTAACTGACAGTGTACGTTTAAATCTTACATCTCGGATGCTTGCACTCTTAAGCTCTATAGGAAACTCTAGCACTTGGATATGCTCTCTGTTGGGTAAATTATAAACTAGAACTAGCAGGTCGAAGTTTCCTGCTTCCACCCATGTGACATACCATTCAGCCGACGAGTTTAGTAACTACTGTTTGTAGGTTGAAATATTAAGCGCCCCCCCTGCCAGAGATCTCAATACACATCGTTCGGAATATAAGAATAAATTTATTAATCCAACTTTAAAATATAATCTTTTTAATAGGGATAATCTTGAAATCCAATTACATCGATTAGTTTCTCCGTTGAAGTGAGTTTTCGAACGACATAAACACACTAATTTGTCAAGACTGACTAACATGTGGATAAAATATGACAAAAGACGTTCAGTTACTTCACTAAGATGTAAAATTTTTCGGAATTTCCTCAAATTTCTACTCGTTCTTTAAGTGATTATTATGTTGTATTGAATCGATAGTTTGTTGTCGTGAATTGTCAAAAATATAATGCTTCAATAAGCAAAGTATAGCGTTCTCAAGCCTTAATACAAAAACATACTTATATGTTTTTTTACAGTTCTTATAATTCAAGAGGGTGTTCATTCAAAAATAAAAATTCTGAATTCAGTTAGAACTGTATGATGATACTAGACGTTCAAAACTAGATACAGACGGGGACGGCCATCGTCATACGATCAATAACAAGTTTATAACTTTGGCACAACGTTATTTCAAGATGGTGGCTTACCAATTATTTGACTTATTCTCTAATTTCAGATTTTACTAAAATATTAATTAATACAACGTAAGTTAATGTTAGATTGTTTAAAGTGTTGTCTGTACGAATTATTCCGATGATAGCAAAATTTCCGAATGACGTGATTGGCTTTCTATTCCGACAAAATACTTAACAGGTTTTAAATTTCGACTAATCGGCCTACACACTTAGACGCTAACTTTTACCGTTTTATACCATCATAACTAGTTTTGTTAAAAAATTGTACGCTTTGTAATAAGATTAAAACCATCCTTATTAACAACAATTTTCGCATCATACAACTTTTTGCAGTGAAATTGATCTGATTAATTCCGCTTCTCGATTCAAACCCTTTTTGATTTTATATTCATGTTTTACCACTTTATTCTAATGAGCAATTAAAATTTTTTTTTGTAAATGTTATGACTAAAGTGCATTCTTCCTTATTAATATAATAAATAAATTAATGAACACTCATACTAATTGTTCTTGTTAGTTTTTAAAAAATATAAATAATAAAGTTTGGCACCTTAATGAGTACATTTTGATTTTTTGTTTTTCAATAATTATTACTGACGTTTATTGCATCCAACATAATGGAAATATTTTTTTAATATATATTAATTAATTAATTAACGTATCTACAAGATAACTTTTAAATATGTATAATATAACGATTTACAAACAAAGATACAATTAATCTTGAATCTTTTTAAAAGACGCTTACCTACATCTATTAACAACAAATCACACGGTTATTTTTCAAAAAAATTTTTTGTTTATATTTAGTGAATAAATCAGTTATTGCGAAAATTAAGTACAAATTTTCCATACAATCCAAAATATTTTTTGTATCACAATTTTGACTAGATCTGACATAGCTTCCATTTCTTTTTCTTGTGTCATACATTTACCGCTGTTCCGATGAGACCTCTTTGAATTCCGAGATTTTCAATAATCTGATTATTCACTAATTAATTGAAACGTTTTTTTTTTTTTTAAATATTTTGTATTTTAAACAGTAAACGAAAAAAAGAAAATAATTTTAGAAAAAAAGAGTAACTTTGGCTTGATCCCTTTACCAATCATGATTTTCGATTATGATTAAATCATGAAGCATAGTCAACAAATGACTGTTGTGTATTGTCCATTTTTGTAATAAAATTTTATTTTTGTATATCAATATTTAATTTTAGAGCAGTGAAAAAATAAATTCTAATTTCCAAACATATCATTTAGTATACAATAGGTTAAGTTAAACCTAAATTCGAATTAATACATTTTAAGTACAGTCAAACTGCTCTAAAAATAAATATACGAAATAAGAATGAAATAGTATTTGTTTAAATATTTTTGTTTTAAATAACAAGACACCAGCCGTGATTAATAATTTTCAACAAATTATCAATGTGTTTATCTTACAAAAAGAACGGTGGTCAATGGTAATAGAAATCGGGCTGTATCTGTTAATGTATGGGTGCTTTCACAATGTGATTTGGAGCGATGTAGTGGTAACCTGGAAGTGGAAGTCCAGCAGTTTCCATTGATATTCTGTGAGAAATTAATTTTATCATTAATTACATCTTCTTATTTATTTTAAAAATTATTTTTAATTGAATGTTTTAATCTTAAAAAATTATTCAAACGAAAAAATAATGAAAAAACAAAAAAGAAATTTTTTTTTTTAAATGAATTGTTTTTAATTTTTTTTAAGGATATTGCGTAAATAGAATGGTTAAGGAAAAGGATATTTACCTAGGTGATTTGATGATATTTAGCGTTGTTTTAGCGACGATTTTTCATTAACCTATAAACTGTGTGAAAATTTAATAAAACAGTGTTTCATTTGTGACAAATAGAAAATTTGAGGATGTTTAGGACACAGGATGCAAACAAACATTCGTTTTGCACCGAGTCATAAACAGCTACTCTATTTGAAACAAAATCGAATTAAATAAAAAAAATGTTTTTTTTTTTTTTTTAATTTTAAAATCGGCGATTTTATTTTTAATCAATCTCAAATACATTAAAGCTACTAAAATATATTTATTTAAATACAATTTCTTTTCTTTCTTTTTTTTGCCAATTAAAAACTCAATTTTAAGACCCTAAACTTATAGTAAGTGTTAATCTCCATGTTAAGTCACAGGAATTACCAAGTCATGAAAAAGTTTGTATTTATCTTGATAACTCTTCTTAAGGGTTCTTCTGCCGAAAATGTTTTAGATAGTGGGGCTTTTTGGATTACGCATAGTGGGGCTTTACGCAAAGTCAACGTAAAATTTTTTTCTAAGAGTTTGAAAATAAAATGAATGAAACATTCTTTGACATCAAATGCTTGGTATGAAAAATCATACACATCTAGGATGGGAATCGAACCTACGACCTCTGGCACAATCTTGATGTCAATTTAATTGAACGATATCAATATCCAGCCATATAATAAAGAAAAACTTTGATAAATGTAGTCCATATTCAATAGATGAATTTTTTTCTTTTGTTGACAAACCTGTATGTATTTTTACATCTCTAAGATGAATAAAGTTATTATTATTATAACTTAAATGTCAAATTAAGTAAACGTTAGTCACTTTCTTTAATATAGTATAACCCAAAGGGAACCAAACTAACAATGAATAGATAGACGCTGGTTTACAAACAAAAAATATATAGTTTTCTTAATTTAGAGAATTTGTTCTCGCTGGAAACATTGAATACACCCTGAAGAATAATTATCAACAATACGTGATCAAACTTCATCATGGCTGATAATTCATAGACATTTACACCCACTCTTGAGTTTTAAAAAACTCTTTTTTTATAAATATAAAAGGCAGTAATTATATTTAGCATTTTTTAACATTAAGGAATGTTTAGAAATCAAAATTTTAACTTGCATGTATAAATTTATTAGTAAAAGCTTCCGATTAAATTATTGTTGAGAATACTTTCAACCATTGATGTCGAGTAATAATGAGTAAATTTTATCACTATAATTTAATTACGATATTCGAAAATTGGACGTGCTTTGATAATAATTATAATCGTTTCGTTGTTTTATTGCAACTTCTTCAGCAATAATAAATAAACAAAAAATTTGTTTATTCATTTATTGTTTATAATAATTATAGTGACATGTTTCGATCTTTGCGATCATTTCCAAACTGCAGTTTGAAAATGAACAAAAAAAATATTTTTGAAATTATAAATATTTTTCAAACCCATATTGTTTGTTAATTTATATTTTATTTACTGAAGAATTTGCCATTAAGATACGAAACGTATAAATTATTCAATTATATTTATTTCATATTTGCGCACATTCAATTCCTTATGACCATAATAAAATCAAAGTGTTTCTTCATTATTTTCCGAACATCTAACTTTTCCTGTGTAAAAGAAAATATAAGCAATTTCCAAAAATAATAAAATTAAAAAAAAACTAAAATTTTTATATTAATTATTTATTAAGAAAGTAAAATATCGAATTTTTATTCCAAAATAAAAACAACTAAATGTTTCTTCCATTTTAATGTCTGAAAATACATGATTGAAATGTTATATTATTAACTAAAGGCAAACATATGTGTGAACAAAATTCATAGTGGAAAAAAAAATATAGCAATGAAAAACTTTACAGACATACTGACTGCAAAAATTTGTGTGAACAACTAATATATACACACATGACGCACACAGAACAACGTTTTGAACAAAAAAAAAAGTACTTAAATAATGTTTGCTTATCAAAAAACTTGTAGCAATTATTAATATTTTTATATTTTAATTATAGATTATTTCTTTTATACAAATATCACTTCTTGTCGACGTAACACTTAAATGTTGCTCAAGTGTAACGTCTACAAAGAAGACGGCTAAGTGTAGATTATATTAGAAAACCAACAACGTCCTCCGGACTAATACTTTTATTTCAATTTTCACCGCTTAAATTTATGTCTTTAAAACAAACATCTACCACAAACATGACTAAAGTACTGCGAACAAACCTTATTTTGGAAAAACGTCTTTCGGTTGAATTAGCTAAAACTCGCCATAGAAATAAATAATGACAAACTGATCAAAAGTGTTCACAGTTACCAAAGGGTAAAGCCCGATGGAATAACTACATGGTCCAAGAACTCGATATAATGCTGCTTTAAGAATGTTAATGAAATACTGGGTCTAATGAAGCTTTCTCTAATCATTAAAAGCGTTACTTCGCTTGTAATGTGACACGAAAAGTATAAGTACAATTAGTTATGAGTACGATCCTAACCTTTGAAAAGATATATTTTAGTGGATTATTTTTTATCCTACGTATGTCGGAAATATTTATTTGGGGATATCATGGAAAATTTTTGCCAAGTTGTCATTATCTATACTTCTATGTACAATTATCCAATTCTATGACCGGTAGCACACACTTGGGCGATTTGACATTAATTTCTATCAGTAAAAGTGACTTCAAACATATGTGGCTGCATTTATCACGTTACTGCTAAAATACGGAGTCGATATATTACGAGTTGATGCCGCTGCTAACTGTTTTCATGATGATATAGCAAAAAATTACCGCAATGTGCAAAAGTAGTAACTGCTTATATTTGATTTAAATTTATGCAGATAACTCGGAATATACGTTCTGCCGATTTGTAAATAAAAGAGGGCCAGTTGGTAGCCAATCCGATAGAAACCTCTGTGTGTGCAAAGGTTAGATTTTGGAGCAATGCTGAAAATCCCTCTCCACGGACAATCAGACTCAAACATGTTGAATATGACAAATACAGCAGCACATTTATCTAATATAATCTTCACATAAAATGTTTACCCTCTAAAATATTACTCGCATTTTTAAAAACAATTAAGTCTTTTTTAAAATCTAAATATTGTCTAATTGTAAAAAAGACGAATAAATTTGTATATATTTTTTAATTAACCATATACACATTTTTTTTTGTTTTAATTATAATTATTTTAATTATAAAGATATGAAAAAATTACAGTAATAATATTTTTGTTGTATGGTCCTATAAGCGATATATATATAATTATAAAATTTATTTTTATTCTTAAATATTGTGTTGAATTAAAAAAAAAAATTAAACAAATTAAAAAAAATATATAATTTTGTAAAATAATTTTATAAAAATTAATGCGAGAAATAAAATTTTATTTATAATGTTTTCTTTTAGTTTTATGTAAATAATTTAAAAAAATAAAATTTTATCAAAACTCTTGATATTGTCGTCAAAGTAATTCATGATTATCAGAAAATACATATTAAATCGAGAAAAAAAAAATTAAAACAAATATACTTTACAGAGATTATATTTTTTACACAAAATTTATAAGCAAGCCAACGCAATATTATTCTGATTCCCTAGAAAAAAATGGGTATGTAGTCTATCAACAAGAAGTATATAATGTTAACGCCTATTTCTTTCATTATAGTTGCAATGCTATTATTTTAAAAGAATTGGTCTGGAAATAGTCGAATAAAGTTCAATATACGAAATCGTATTTGAGGCATCAGCTTATGTGTCTTCTTTAATTGAATGAATCTTGATAATCAAACAGACAAACAAACTATTCGTGTATGTCTGGCAACTAGTGGCTTCTAAATTTTGTGTAAAATTCAGTATTCATTTAATAAAATATAATCTCGTTTAAAAAAGAAATGTAAACGATATGTATAAGAAAAAAAAACTTACTTCGATAAATTTCATTCAAAATATGGCAATAAACCTGATAACTAATATAATAACTAAAAAACTAAAAATATTCTTCCTGATTGCTCTATGTAAATATATTTTTTAAAGTTTGCTGTCATTAAAGTAATATCAACTTCTGTCGTCCCAAATTAGCATATGAAAAACAAAAAAATATATTTAAATCGAACAAACAATGCGTCAAAAAAAAGCAATCACAACAAACTCAAATCGAAGAACAAATTCAATAAGGATTGAATTTATTTCTATCTGATTTTAGTTTGGAATTTTCGCTTGAATTTGATCCACCACTTCCTGGTGATCGTAAACGTTGTGTAAATGGTTTATGTGTTCGATGAACTCCAGTTGTCTGCACTGGTGCGGACGCTGCGCTGGCATGAGCTCCTCCTAGCAGCTCAGTTAGTCCTCCGAGTGCCGTTAGGCTAGTTAATGCATTCAATGCACCTGGCTTTGACAGGAGCTGAGCCAGTGGGATGGCACTCGCGAGGGGAGAAGCGGACACTGCGGCCGAGGAGGCAGGAGTAGGGGCGGTCGCTCCGCCCCCGCTTGTGGGACTAGTGGTTTGGGTAGCTTCTAGGTTAGCTTTCTGCAGTTCAACACTGGGGACAACAAGAGAAGAAATATGGTAGGATTGGCATTACGGACAGATTATTTGATGATTGATGTGAATGGACAGTCCCCTTCTGGACTCGAAGAAGGCTTGGATATTTTTGAATATGACATTTTATTATGGTTTTGAGATTTAAATGCTTTATGGATTGTTTGTTCAGAGTGATCAAATTTGGAAAAATTGTTATCAGATGTTAGCAGCCGTATTCACAGGAATGTAACACACATCGACCGCGTATAATTATAATACTACATATACAATTTTGAAATAGTTCGCGAAAAATGTTAATTAGAAAGTTTTAGACTTGATATTTTCGTTTTATCAAGCAGCTTGATTATAAATGAATAACAAGAGAAATATATGAAATCGTATATGACGCAAGAAGTATATCAAAATTTATCCCAGATTTTTTCTTCCATCGAAATAACACTTTACAAATAGCACGAATTTATGTCGATTACATCGCAACAACAGTGCTAATGGTACAAATCTGTGACTTATTATGAATTAATTATTTATACTATTACAAACTAAGCACTGCGAGAAAGGACAAGGATTATCGCAATCAAAAGCGGTGTACATTAAAATTTTTAAAACCATCTACGCCAAATCCATTCGGTTTTTGAAAAAATGTTTCGGTCAAAAGATGTTCCTTGTAAAAAAAAAAACTAACATCTTTTGTTCTAAACATTTTTTCGAATACCGAATGGAGGAGCTATGCAAGTGTTAAATAGTAATCGAACAGATCAATAGACTTCATAAAAAAATTTCGGTTTAATACTTTCTCTAAATGGTATATCACCGGTCAAACAAATTACTAACAAATCGTCATGAGTCGTCAGAATAGTCACAATTAATTACGATGAGTGTTAAAATCCTGTAAATACGGGATTAGTTGTTTTGATCATTGGAAATTATATGGATGTATTGAAAAATAAATCACATTTAACAAATTGTGATATAATGGATACAATAAAAATAAGTAAAATATTTAATGGCCAGGAAAGAAATTATATATTTTAGAGGATACATTCCTTTCGCAATATTATTTTAATGAACAAAGGACTCATATAATTTAAATTAACCAAAAAAATAATATAAATAACAACAAACCAATCATTTTAATAAATCAAAAATAAAAAATTTATTGGAAAAACTTTTATACGGACAACGCATATTCAAATCAAATCAAATCATCAAGATTCAAGTCACAGAAGAAACTATCAATATTAAAAAAATAAAATCGAGTATTTAGAAATCCAACGTTCGTATACACACATTTTCCTGAAACTTGTACTGGAATTCATTTTTTATTAAACAATATAAAATTAATTCAAAAAAGATCTTTGTATCACGATTTCTCATGATATAACGAAATTTTAAGTATAGATGTTCCAATTTATAGTTTATATAAGCTAATAGTTCGCATTTCACTGTTCCTTAAAAAAAAATTCTTAGCATATTTCCGATAATTCTTCCTAGAACTAAAAGTTAGGCAAAACATTGTATATACGAAAGTTTTTTATAATTTTGTTTGATACAGTTGTTAATAAACAGCTGCTAAGTTATATCAATGGCATACAAATATCAGTAATTCGTTCGATTAACAGTTCTGATTACATCAGATATTATACTGAATCATAAAGCGGATAAAATTCAATTCAAGTTATTCGAAAGAATTTCTGATACCGTAAACCTAACGTTTGAAAACAATTTTTAAAGCAAAAAACTAACCTCATATTAATTAGATACTGTGCTAACGCAACAGCATCTGGATTGCCCGATATTGTGATTGTTCTGTCTGTGTTACCACCCTCACGATCCTCGCAATTGGAAATTCGTATCATTGCACCAGAAATTTGACGAATTTCTGCAATTTTTGTACCTCCTTTACCAATAATACAACCAATCAATTCATTTGGCACTGTCATCTCATGTGTTTGTTGATTGGAGTTCTGTTGATTGCGATTTTGATTGCCTGTACGCAATTGAGAACCAGCCAAGGCTGCCAAAGCTACAAGTACAAAGTTTTTATTTTGCTATATTGAATGAAAGTCAATTACTATTTCATTGGCAGATATTTAGAAAAAAATCAAATAGCCAAAGAAAATAGTGTAATCATTTTCCTTTAATACACAAAAAAGGAAACAATACTTACCTGCAGGATTTAGTCCTCCAGTGTTGGCAGGAGCTAATCCTCCCAAACCTAAGGCTGCCAAACCAGCCAATGGACTTTTACCAATGCCAGCAATCTGTGAAATCATCTTTAATAAATTCAAATTATATAAAAAATTTTATCAACAATGTTTACTTTTAAAATAATTCTAAAACATCATTCAAAGATCATTTCATTTGTCAAAAACATTAAATAATACATTTTGGTACAGTTTTACAGGACTCGTTAGTTATTAGAATATTCCATCAAAAAAATCCTATTTGTGTTTTACAATCGTAAATGGTTTTTTTTTTTTTAAATTACAATTGTAAATAAAAGAAGCGAAATTTCACGTAGAGAAAAAAGCTGATTTTAGATGATACTTGTTCCAAATAGAAAATTGTTTGTATAAAGCCGGTTCTACACGATGCTACTAACGCTCGCTCCAACGTTGGACCAAACGTTTGAGACAAGTAAGTTCGGTAGTTGTACAGCGAATGTTCCTACTACACGGTGAATCGAATGTTTGATTCAATACATATGAAAACAGTTTAGTACAAACGTTTCTCCAGTAAAAAGTTAAATGAATAATATCCCCGATTAAGTGTAGCCGTTGAGTCGAACCAACGAACATTTTCCTTCAAACGTTGGAGGTATCCTTTTGATTCGGTGCAAAAATCATGATATCGTTCGCATAGCCAAATGCGAACGTTCGACGCTCGTCATAGGAAGATCGTAGGTTTGTTCAACGGCCACATGATGTGACGAACCATCAAACGTCCAAAGTTGGAAGCTGTCCGTAGCATCGAGTAGAATCGGCTTAAAAACAACGAATCGTGTAACACCTTAATAATTAAGAGCATGCAAATTTATGAATGATGTTTTTGAATTGAATTTTAAACTTTTAATATTGTCTGTCCATGCACAACTATAAAACCACAAATAATTATAAAGTTAATCAAAATTAAGGAAAAAGAATGCCAGCATTTTCGATATACATTATCTTCTTTTTTTTTTTTTAACTTTATAGAGAATGTACCCATATATTTATCCTAAATTAATAAAATCCATTTATATCCTGATCCAAAAAATTATCATTTGTATGGTACATTTAAATTTATATTATTTCTAGCAATAAAAATAAAAAAATAATAAGCTTCAATTGAATATTTCCAAAAAAGCCTTTTCTCGAGAAGGAAGATAATTACGAGCCATTAGCCTTAAATAAAACAATTTAAATGAAACTTAAACTTCAAAACTTTAGCTTCACGATAAAATAATTTGAATGGGTTTGACTTAATTACAATGTCAAGAACATATTCGGTTTAATGAGGCACATTTACTACGTGGCAAAATAGGTTAAGGGTATAACATATTTGGAAAGTTAGCACACATTACTCACAGATATTGGAAACTAAAATATGTGAATTAATGGGAACGTTTTTTTTAACACAACAACGACTGGACATGTGGCGGGATTCGGAGGGGGGGACAACCAACATTTGTTTTTGCATTATAAAAACACTTACATCCTGCATGGCAGCGAGATGTATAGGCGGAAGAGCCGCAGCCTGCGGAAAATGTCCCCCATTCTTGAGTGCGTCATGTGCTGCCACAGTGGTTGCGGCGACGGCCGCCAGCAAGGGGTGATGGGGGCCAGGGGGGAATAGGCTGGCACAAGGGGGGCCTGGGTGGTGAGGAGCCATTAAGGCTGTGGTATTACTTACATCGGAATGGGCAGGTACGGCGTAGTTGCCTTGGATGGTATAAGCTTGTCCACCGGCCAGGATCACAGGTCCGCCGACCTGAGGCTTAGGGCGGTAGGGAATCGTGGCGCCTTTAGGAGGGGACTGTAATAAAAATGAGGTTCACAATTAATTTGAATGCTGAAACTATCTGAAAAATAAATTGGCTTATTAAATTATTAACTACATCGCTTTTTTTCTATAAATTTTTCTTGTTTTATTCTCAAATATTTACTCCAATTTCGGATTTTTTAAATATTACGTCAAAAAATTCGTTATGTAGGAGCTGCGTCAACTTCGCGAATTTCCTCAGAATAAATACATAACTTCTCTTTGGAAATAGGTCTTAATTAACTTCTATCTTGTCAATGTAAATATTTTCAATATCATCAAAGTGTGTTCCGATTGGATTTAAAATGTTACTCCTACATTTTCTTTGAAAATTCGCTAAAAATCACTTAACCTCAAAACATAGAATATTCAGCCATTACGACACAGCTTTATTATGAACAGCGATAAGAATATGATTATTTCAAAAACCGACAGACTAGACATGTCAAATTATAAAGCAATCATCCAAGATGATAATAAATGTAATAATTACCTCAAGCATGACACAACAGATGTGATAAATGCATTGTGTCACAGCTTCCCCTATTCCAGAGATGGTTACGGCACGTTCTGTTGAATTTGGTAACATTTCACTAGCAACTTGAATGGAAGCTCCAGTGACTTCACGAATTTCTTTTATTTTTGAACCACCTTTTCCAATCAAAGAACCGCATTGACTTGCAGGCACAATTAGACGTAATGTGATTGGTGGCCGTGGGACTGATCCATTACTTGCTCCCGTGCTCACCGATTCTTGGAACTGCGAACACCACTGCGCATAGAATGCAGTTGAAGAAATAATTATGTGAATTTGACTAAAACATTTTCACCACTCGCAATCAAATCGCGGTTTTTCGATTTTTTTTTTTTAATTAACAAAAATAAAGTAAATTGAAAATGATAATTAAAAATTGAGTAAATAAAATATAAAATGATAATTTGTCGACTGGTTCTATCTTCAGTCGATTGTGTCAATTCTTGGTTGTAACCTATTTTTTTCCATTTGAGTAAATTTTGTAAAACCTTCTGTATTATTACAATTTTTCATATTCCGAACTTCACAAACATTCTATTCCGACATAAACGACTTCTGAGACTAGCTATTGAGAAATGGAATCAAATTATGATGCCCATTTTTAAAATATAGAAGAAATCAGGTGTTGTCACGAAAGTAAGTAAATTTTCATTTACAATTTTGAAAACGATCCCAAAGTTTTTTTTTTTTTTTAATTTCGCACTAACGCATTCCTTAAGTGTCGGTCTTTTTTTCAAAATTTTACAGATCTGTGCCGAATCTATTCGATTTTCGGAAAATATTTAGTGCAAAAGTTATTAGTATTTTTATAGTGAATAACTTTCATTCAAAATATTATTTCGGAAACCAAATATTTTCGGTACAAAACGACTACCAAATTTTTTAAAAGGAACGTCACTTTTGTAGTCGATAGTACAAATTTATGAAGTAAAATTAAAAAATTTTGGAATGAATTCTAGTTGTAACGTCAAATAGGGAGAATAAACATGAGGTTTTTCAGAATACAAAATCCGTGAAAAAGAATCTCTGTTCAGTATTTCTATCATAAAAAAGGTCAAATAAAAAATATAAACATTGTGTTGTGGTTCCTACAGACTAAACAGGAATGAAAATAAAATACACGACATTCGCAATGGTTAACAAACATCTTTCTCATCCCGTCCCCCGCTTATACTCTTATTCTTTTATCAACAAATTCATTCACTATTTCAAGATATAATCTATACTTGTTATTCATAATAATACCTCTTCAAATTTTTTGCAGATCAATGTGAATGCTTTAAAAATGGCATTTGTTTGTCCAGTGACTGTCACAATTCGTTCGGGGCATGATCCATCTGATATATTGATTTTGGCTCCAGACTGTAAATTAATGAAAAAGAAATGAATTGATTTACTATTCAACCTCTAGGAACATAGAGACATTTTTAATGTGAGTAAAATGACTGCTTACCTCTTCCCTAAATCGTTTTACAATTTCACCTTTTTTTCCAATAATGCTGCCGACTTCCTGCAAAAAAATAGAATAAAACTATTAATAATTGATATTCTTCAAAATTATTCAAGTTAGTAAGGACAGAATAGTATCAAGACAAATTTGACACAACTTTTTTGGAAAGAATTGACATGTACAGCCATGACAGAACTTGTTTGTCAGATATTTTGTGTCGCACAAGACCTTTACACCAGTACTTTATGAAAGTGTGTATTTAGTGTCTAACCTCCGCTATAAGAAGTAGATCGTTTAACGCTTAAACAATGTTGGGAAATGTTGAAATATTATTCCTAATCTTTATCTTGGAGGTTATGTTAATAAACAGAACTGTATGATCTGGGTTTCTGAAAATCCATACGTAATTATAAAGAAACCAATTCATTCTGAAAAAGTGACTGGAGTGGTGGCATTTTTGGTTCGTATTTCTTTCAAAAGAAAAAGATGGTAACAGCGAGCGTTACGGTAAATGGAGACATATGCTAACGTATATTTTGTGGTCACTATTAGACAATTTGGACTTAGGAAAGCTTTGGTTCTAGCAGGATGGAACAACTTGCCACACTAGATCGTTATTACTCAAATCATCTACAAACAATTGACGCACTGGAGGAAAACATTCATCAAACTATTCGTGTAATACGAGCCACAACTAATAGAAAATGTATAGCAAAATTGGATGAAGAGGATGGAGTCGAAGCATCTCACCCCGAGTATATGAACCTTCAGGAAAACCTGATAAGCAAGCTCCTGGCTATTGCCAAGATATAGCGGAATCGAACCTCGCCAGACTGACGTAGAAGGAGAAGCACAATGGGCCATAAGGTCGAAGTGTAGTACTTTTCAAGCCCCAAGATATATCTTAGAGGATGGACTACTGCCAATCATGCCATGGCGGTCATTTAACAGAAATTTTCCAAAAAATAACAGAGAGGTATACTTTCATGAATAAAGCAACTATCACTTAAAAATATTCAATAGTATAGTTCTAATATCAATTTCAATCAATGACATCTGCTGGCAATAATTAGAAACAGAATAGTCAGGCTTTTTGCTAGAGTTACATATACGTTTTTAAGTTTATGTTAATAAAATAAACAAAGACTTATTATTTTGTTATTGAAACTCATCTTTTTTTTTTATGAAAAATATAACTAAATATTGAAATGTAGCCTGATTAAAGCCGCCATTTTGGAATATGACGTCATGAGTAACTTTATCAATAATAAAGCAAAAATTATCAATTATCAAATAAAAAATTTGTATTAAAAAACAAATTAAAATATTAACTTATTTTGGTCACCCTTAGCACTAAATAGAATATTATGTATAACTTTGTTTAGGTTTCAAAACCTCAAAAACAAACAAATCGAAGAAAAGACAATAAAATAGATAATTATAGAAGGAGATAACAGCCGCAGGACACAGCTAATAAAGGTACGAACAAAATGTATAATTACGAGAAATATAATAATTTTTCTCAAAATTAAAATGATAAAACAGCTCCATGATTCATTCAGTCCCCAAGAGTCATCACGTATCATCATATCAAATAAAGTCGACTTGTTGTAGTAGTTAATTACAAGTTTTGTTATAAAAATTAGTGGAGTAATCTCAATTTAATAACAATAAAGTTTTTGTTTTGTTACCAGAGCTTTATGTTATTTTAGTCCTCGGCTTTAAGTCATGTTAATTTTGAAAATGTTTTATTAATAATTTAATATTTCTATGTATTATAATAAAACTAGCAAACATTTATACTTCCTTCTCAAACTCTATTATACACATTTTCATTTGTTTTACAGACACCCCGACCACCTACCATCAGTCAGTCTCTCTAAGTACGGGTGGCTCTTACTTTTTATACATTAGGGAATACAAACTTTATTAATGCCATTTTCATTCATGTTTGGAAAGAACTTAAATGATATGTTTTATAACACCATAAAAATTCATTTTATATTTTCTAAAAGGGGATTAATAATATTTTTTAAATATTTAAAATATTTTATAAAATCACTTTATTTTTAAAAATACTTTGATTTGTAATCGATGAACAAATTCAGATTTTAACGGAAAAAAATTAAATTTTATTATTAGGGTACACATGGACGCAAAAGTAGCGCTCATTTTTTACTTTTATTCGAAACATTTTCGCAAAAATCGAAGTGATCCAAAATACCTTTAAGGTTGAAATTCTGCATAAACTGAAATATCTCGGATTTTTTTTATTATTATTAAGGCCATTGTGACAGAAGAAATACTTTTTAGCGCTTCGTGCCAAAGTTGGAGAAATGAAACACTTGGGTCAATGAATAGGAATCAATCATTTTTTGACATGAAAACGTTACACAGGTGGTCAATTGAACATTTTGTGGTGACGAAATAATGTAAGATTTTAGTAGTTAATAACTTTGAGACTAATAATAGTTGAGCCCACAACAGATAGATAATTTCTGTACGTATCTGTTGCGCTGTATTTGTATTGCCTGTGATATCATCGTACCAGTGTATGCGCATGCGCATAGATAGTTATAAATTGCTTAGTGTAAAGTGATAAATTGGTTTAGCGTGAAAACTCGTTTAGCTAGAACATTGATTCTGGTCTCCTTGCGAAGAGCTTGCGAAGCACTACTAGGAGACTTAGACAATAAAAATATTCTCCGGAATTAAAATGAAAGGTATTAAATTTAAAATTACAAAAAACTTGAAGATTTCATCTCATATGACTTGAAAATAAATATGCTTGAAATTGTAGAAAACACATATCAGAGGAAAGCTCGCGTCAAAAAGAATCCAACGAGCCTAAAGTCCAGTTCCAAACGAATGCAAGAGTTATAGAGCGTCAAAAAGGAAATGAACAAACGGCGAAAAGCGATTACCTAGCTGGCCATTTCCCGCCCATAGGGCATAGAGTTTTCACGAAAAATCTACTGCACGGACCCAAACTGCGTCCGCCGTCTGTTTCCCTAGACTAAAAAACCCGATAACATTTCCCCGGTTAACCCAAGTGTTGGAAAAGCTGCTTTTGTCATTTCATCGAACAAATAAAAATTAGACTTCGTGATAGATCGTGTTTTTAAAACAATCGCATTGCAAACAATTAAATGCCAGAAATAGTTATAATATTTAAATTTGGCAATCATAGTTAAATTATTTTCTATTTGTAATTTATAAATATGTTAAATTTATCTGAACAGATCAACAGACGGGCGCGACACACAAATAAAAAATAAATAAATAGTAGAGATACCTGCTGCGAGAAATAAATACGGTAACGTCATTTTACGATATATGCAAGAGTCAGTAAGTGTACCACATAAATTTTTAAATTTTGTTTTTCATCACATACGTGTTTAATGAGCCTTTTTGTGAAGAGTCAACGACCAGATTAGAACATTTGTGATTGAAAAAGATTGATTATGTATATTATAGAAGTTCAAAAATTTATTACAGCGCCGTGTTAAGAGCTACTATTATACATGCAGTGATGGTAAATTTTCTAAGATGCAATTACAATGTACCATGTATCGTGAAATTCATTCATCAATACTTTTAGACTACAATCATTACGATTAAAAAAACCTACTAGTTACCCGGTTTAACAAAATGAGTGTATCTATTGGTAGCGATAGCAACGCCAGCACTAAATAATTTTTTATTCTAATTAAGATCTATTTCCAGTAGAGTTCTGTAAATATTGCAATCGAGTTTAAAAACTATATTTTTAACCTATGTCATCAGCATTCAATAATAGTTATAATATAAAATGAAACAATCAACTAGCTCTGCTCGCTGACCCCCGGAGCGGCCTTTGGCCTTGGCTCCGCGTCACAGAAAATAACATAGCATGAATTGTAAAAAATGTTTTGGGGGTGATTTTCCGGGGGTTCCAATGATAAAATTGAAGTTTTCCGATTTTTCCCGTCGGTTTCAAGCAATTTCGCGTCGAATGCAAAAAACCGCATCTTTCTAGCATGTCTAGAAGTGCCTTAGAATTTGTATACATGAGTGTGTCAGTCAGCTTCACTTAGGGCTATATATTATACGTAGATTAGAGAAGGAAATATGAATGATCGTTATTATTTTGGTAAATAGCTACACCGCCAGCAATAACATTAGAACATTTAAATTTGGCTGCACAGTTGAAATTAGGTACAGGAATGCCTTCATCAATATTACTGTGTTAGATTAGGTATTATATTCGATGAAGTCGGTGCAACTGTAAGAACTATTTAAATCGATGGAAAGTATTCGGTTTACAAAAAGAAGTTAAACCAGATTGCCCAAAATGACTTAGTTTTGAAGATTTGAGCTGAACAACTCTTAGCTTAAATTTCCTATTCTCCTGTTATAGAAAACAAATATCCTTATCTACCCTGCGAAACAAAATTGTATAATTATGTAAAACTTTTGAAACACATAGTAGGTAGTATATCGACTCTTAGTTCTGTTCGACATCGATGGCATGCATGCGTGACATTAACAGGGTCAATTCAAAAAAGACGAAGAAGATAAACATACACTCGTTTGCCAAACAATATAAAACATTCCTTAATCGTTGTGTATCGAATCAGAACAGACATACAAGACGGACAGACGCAAAAGATGGAATAGTACACATGCAACAAAGCAGCCAAGCAAACAACGATGATACTTAATACAAATCATATTGTTTGGCGAAGACAACACATAACGACAATTGAAAGAAAATTCGATCTAAATAACATTTTTTTTTTTTTGTCAAAAGTATTTATTTATTTTTATCAATTTATTTACGTTCGTAGTGCACGCAAAATAATGTCATACGCACATATATCACATCAGATATACAGAAGAGAAAAAAATACGATCATCGAATACCAACCACAAATGAAACAAACAAATTTTATTTTTAAAAATACATCGCCAACATAGTTTTTTATTTCAGTTACCTAGATTATAAATCACTCGGAATCAATGTTCACCAGTTGGGTTTGCCAATAAATGTTCGGAGGATTATTTTTCTTTTACATTTATCTTTTTTTAACGTTTCGTTGTTGACGTAAGACATCCTCTTTATAATTCAATAGGCATAAATTAATTTTATAACAAAAAAAAAAAATAGATACAAACCATTTTTTAGATAATCTTTATTTTCATCATTGAATAATATTTGCGATGTTAATGTTCTGGTAAGATATTTTTATATCACAGTACTATCGCAATTAAAAGTACTTTCCATTGTATTTCGCGGTGGATCAAATCAATCAGTAAAATTTGATGTATTGCTAGTAGGAAGCAAAAAGCATTCACTTTGGAAAAAAATTAATTAAGGTTTTATTATATTTTTATTTTACTTTTAGTCACAAAAAGTCTAAGTGATGTATGAAGCCGCCCATAAAATACGTACACAAAAAGGGAGAGAAGGGCGCTTGCCTTCTGTGACGAGGAGGAAGGCGAGGTCTGACCAAACGCGACGTTTGATATTCCTAATTGGGGATAATCAGTTGAAAGTTTTATATATAATTATTTAATCGATAATTTGGGAAGGGGTCTCAGGTGTTATGACGTATTATTAGGAAGCGGGGTTGATAGAAATGTAATGCAAATTGGCGAAAGGGCCTGAAAAATTGCATAAATTTTACGTGAAGTATTTTATGAATGGGCCCCTAATTTATTTGGACGAACGATAAGTTGGTATTACTCATTGCTCTATGCGTGCGGTTAGTTGTTAGTCTAGTCAACGCACGATTAAATGGATTCAAAAATGACATTTAAAAACAAAAACGATACACGCACCTATTTTGCAGTGTTGCCATGTCTTCATCTATTGAGTTATTGAGCAGTTTCATTAGTACTAATATCAAAAACACTGTACACAAAATTTTGGAATTTTGGCAAACATCCAACACATAGATTATGTCTGCACATCAGTTGAATTTTATCATATTCTGATCGCTTTATCGATCAGAAGTATAGGTTATTTATAATTTTTTTTCTTAATTCTTAAACAAGCACATGTTGTTAAAAGTGGTAAATATGTTAATTTTTCATTAGCATACGTGAAGTTTGTAGACTTTTTTTATTGTGACCCTAACTTCCTTAATATGAAAATACGGGAATTGAAAGGCAGGACTCTGACGATTGATCTCGCGATTTTTTATTTATTATCACCTTCTAATGAAAATTACTTTGCTTCAATCAAAGTCTCAATGTATTTTTCAATCTTCGTATAATCTGAACGTTACTATCAGTCTGTCACGTACAAATTTAAAATAAATTTTTTTCGACGCTCGTCTGGCGTTCTCGAATAGACCTTTTCAAAATGTTTTCAGCGCATGCGATTTTCGGTAACTTTACAATAAGATGAACAAAGACTTGGAAGACTTGTTTATTCATTTCTTCACATAGATTTTTTTGACATTCTGCCCGAAGCAAAAACAAATCGTAATTTAAAATGAAAAGGTCTATTCCTTTACCACACCACTTGACCAAGCGTGTGCATATCAGCAATCATATAAGCTCTTGTCGACAATTTATTCAGCACGACATGTGATATTGAGATTAAAAAGATAAATTTATCATAATTAGTGTCTATCATTTTAAATTGAGTTAAGATATGTCATAGAGTTGAATTTTTTTGTTTTGACTATTATATGCGCGTAAGGGGAACTTATTTAAAAGTAGAAGGGCAACTTATTTAAACCATATTTTAATCATATGTTTAATACTTAGTATTAAATATATGTTTCCTCCCATTCATTTTGAAAATAGACTGATCCACTCAAACTGTGACGATATTCGAGGCTTCTTTACAAATTAATATACTTCTATCACTATATGTATATATCACTGTAGTAGATAGATCTTTCGATATTCGTTTAATTGAATAATATATAAACTATTATAACAAACAACACAAACATTTAAAGGAGTCTCATCAAAAACAGTTCTAACCATCATTTTCTGTTAATAGACAGAGGAAAATTATTATGATTATTATTATTATTATTATATATATAGATATATATAGATATATATATATATATATATATATATATATATATATATATCGTGTATGTTACAAGTCTATAATATGATTGTCGATATGAGAACCAGCCGTTCGTTTATTTCAAACAATCAAACATCTTAATATATAATTTAATTTAATCTTCTTCAGTCCACTTATATATAAATGAGATCAGAATAGATAGAATTATTTTAGTTGTTATGACTAGAGACAGAATTTGTATGTTTTTATATCTTTTGGATTTGAGTACAATGATCACAATAATTAACTTAATTTATGAACTTAATCAAATCTCAAATCTATACATTTTAGATTAGCATTACGCTTAAATTTTGAATCCACTATCTCACTTTGTATTCAACATAAACTAATTTGAAATTTGTCACCTAATTACTAAATAGATAGATAGATATATCTTGGGGTCTAAAAAGTATTGCACTTCGACCTTATGGTCCATTGTGCTCCCTCTTCTACTTCAGTCTAACGAGATTCGCTTTTCCCATATTTAACTTCGGGTTACAGGTTGTTCTCAGGGAGGGCACAGAAGACCCCTTGGTCTAGGTGCTAGGGACCCGTATGCGGTACCCCTCTTTTTGATTATTATTATTATTAATCCGCCACTTCAATAGTTCGGCACGTCCTATAATTCGGCACCCCAACTCCGCGCACACGCTCCGGCATCAGTGTGAACTAAAAACGTCACATAGCACGTTACCTGAATTATTATTAATTTTTCTATACAATCCAGTAATCCAAACATTCCAATAATCCCCTATAGTTTTTAATAGTGCCGGATAAATGAGACTCTGCTGTACTTATAAATGTTTGATTCTACAAATGTAGTAGGAAATTAACGGTTCATCCAAATCTGGTCCGTATAATAGGGCTCCTGGATAAAATGCTAATTGTACTCTGCCTAATGTTTACATAAATGTAACTTATATTTTGAGGTATTTAATATAGTACATAAAAATCCAAACCCTATAGTTATTACATTTATATGATATTGATAAAATAACCTATGTAATATGTGAGCGTTGTTCGATTTATTAAATTATTTAATTTATATGTCGTTATAATAATTAATTTATACAAAATCTAAACAAGTCATAAATAGTGTTTACTTTTCTGAACAATGTTTGATCTTAGTTTAACAAAAAAAATATATAATGAAAAAATTCAATAATTATAGGTGGAAATATTCTTTATCGGTTGAATAATCGCTGTAGAGGAATCGCTAGGATTGGAAGTGGATTTGCTAGTAATTACGAACAACATCTATTTATGGGCAATAAAAAACAAACTATTTTTTTCTCTATTCATTAAGGTAGTCGTGTGTAACGCGTTGTCGACGAAATTGCTTGGATTTTCACCATACTTTTAATTTTATTTATAAAACGCGTCGAGTGATTTGGCTAAAAAAATTAGGACAATATAAAATGATGTTATATTTATATTTTGAAGAAAGAAAAACGATTGGTCGTTTAATTATTGTAATATTAACGAAAGATTGACATTTCTCTAAAATCCAAGCGAACAAGTATACGAGATAATGTGTGCTATGAGCTGAAACTTTTTAACACGATTAATGCAATACAAATATCCAATAATACGACTCTTGACTGTATACCAGGTATATTCAAGTCAAAAAAGTATAGTATACAATTTCAGTCTCATATAATTGATGCGTGTTATGAGCTGAAACTTTTCAACACGATTATTGCCAAACACTACTACCTTAAGGACGTTCGAACGAGTCATTGTGCGAGGAAAGACGTAAGAGGGGTATTATGCGACTACGCATGCCCACAGCGTTATAGATTTAATGTATCCGTTGAAACTAGATTTAAATATTCTATGGTCATTTGGTAAATAATAATACTCGTGAGTCGTGACTTGTAATGTTTCTTTTATTTTAAATAAAAAAGTAAAATCTTGTGTTTTGCTACTCTAAAATGATAAAATTACTTATATTATTCATGATATATGAATTACTTATATAATTCAAGACCCAATGTTCAAAGTATGATTTTCAATATCGAAAAAAACGAAAAAATGCATTTGAAATAACATTTTGAAGCATACCAATGAATTCGTATTGACTTTTTGTACCCGGTATATAATGTATACCAGGGTATATTAAGTTTAGTTCCGACTTTGTAACGACTGTCCGTCTGTGAACACGATAAGACAAAAACGAGAAGAGATATCGAGCTGAAATTTTGTATGTGTATCTTAGAGCTGAAAAGTAAGGTCAAGTTCGTGAATGAGCTAAATCGAATCATGTTTGGGCAAAATGGGCAAAACGAACTATCTTTGAAACCGTAAGAAATAGAACAAAAATTTAAAGAAAAAAATGCCCCTTTTTAAAAAACAAACAACTTTTGCTTGAAACTTTTTTTCATAAATTCAGTATATACCGGATATTTAAGCAATTAACTCAATTGTTATTTTCACTTGTTTTATAACATATTTAATTTACAAGAACTTCTCTGCATTTTCTTTTCTCTTTCGAACGTCCTTAAAGTAAGTACATAAACACAATTTTTAAGTCTAATTTTTTGAACGATTGTGATTGTGAGACATTCACATTCAAAGTTAAGATTTAGCACAAGTTTACGAGTGTACTACCTTAATTGTGTATAGCTTTGTAATTTTGTGGACCAATTACAATGTTATAGAGATAAATATTTTAATTGAATACTTATTCAAACATATAATATTAATTAAGTTGTGAAAACATTAAGGGCACTTTTCGAAGTTGTAAGAGAGAAGATTGAAACCCTTTTGAGTGAGACAGCACATCTTCCTTATTGACGATCAAAAACTTGACTTGAATTTCATACAGATAATTATTATTCAGTCTGTAGTGAACTATTCAAATTTGTTTATAATTAAATATCTATTCCGAATTTGTTAGGGATACATTTCGATAATTAAACACTTTCTAATTTTACTTTTAATAGATAATTTGTGATAATTTTCATCGAAAATTGAATAGCCTCATAATACCTGAAAAAATAATTTATGCTCGATAGTAAAACGGATATCAAAAGAGGAGTTCTTTTCACAAAATATTATTGTTAGTATGATTGTCTTTCGGTTATACCAACGGAAGTGACTAGCGTTTACTTAATTTGGCATTTAAGTAATATACTTCAACAATAGTAACATTATTTTGTTTGAGTAACAATATTTGATATGAAAAATCATACAGATCTTGGCTGAGGATCGAACCCAAGTCTGGTACGGGAAGCTAAAGAGCTTTTCGGACCAATGGTCTATCAACTGAGCTACGCTGAAATAAATACACCACTATGGCTGTCGGTTATACTATATTATTATCAGAATTGAAGCTAATTTCATATGATTTCCGTACCCTAAATCTATCAAAATTCGATGGGGATTAATCTAGAATAATTGTAGTGAGAATTGATCTGAGGGCGGGGCTTAAAAAACATGGCTAATTTTTGCGTGCAACAACATAATAATCTATCTTTTTAATGTCTAATAATTAGTTTTCTAAATTTTGACAGTTTGATTGCAAAATTTTGTTTATGCATGCATTTCTATAGAAACTATTAACTACAATCATTAGAGATCTGGACGAGCTATAACTTATACTGCACACTAAAACTGTTTTTTTTTGCAACCAGGTGTCGTGACGAAACTGGTCAGTTATCAATACGTAAGAATAGTTTCAAGAAATTACCCATAGATATCATGAAGCCGATATCAATCGTCAGAATATTTCAGAAAGAAGATGACGAATTAACTTTTCATAATAATTGTTCGTTGAAACAAAACAAATAACAGAAAAATGTCAATAAAATCTGGATAAAATCCAATTATTTAATTTCATTTACAACAAGGAAACACGGAACAATAAAAAATTGTATTGTAAAAAAATGAAACACCCTCCGATAACGGGCGGGAATAAAATATGGGAATTTTTGAATACCCTCCCATCCATAAACATTTATTGTTACTTTAATTAAAATTTTAAACAACAAAAAAAAGTATTTACGGTTTATGTTCACTGCCATAAACACAAAATCATCATATTGTGAGTACCAGCATACAATCGGGTTGGGTTTTAAGTACTCTCACACACACACAGGAAACCTATTTAAGATGAATTTATATAGAACAAAACAAAAATTAAATACGCATACAAAAAAAAAACAACCAGGGAGACTAAGAAGGTACTGGTTGAGTGGAATGAAAAAATAGGGAAGTCTATATGCGCGCTAACTGTGTGCATCATCATACAAAATGAAAAAAAAAGAATAAAATGTAAGACATAGAGGAAGTCCATTCAATTAATATTGTTGTTAAGCTTACTAGACCAATACATAATCATTTGCTTGCTTAAGGCGGCGCCACACTATGCGGCCAACGTTTGAAGCAAACCTTTGGCCAATTTTTCCTTCAACATTTGAAGTAAATATTCGACAAATTGAATTGGCCAAGTGCACTGCTACACGGTGGAACGAATGTTTGATCCAATCCTTTGAACCAAACGTTGGTTCAATAATTCAATAACAAAATGGGGGATACGTTGAATGATGCGATAATCGCTACGGGCGCAACAATAGTGTTAATTTTTCATGGAGATTTTAATATAGAAAATTCATGTAAAAAACATTTTTATTGGGCGATTTTAAGTGTACAATAAATTAATACTATTCCTTTAATAATTATTTGAAAGATATTAAGCAATTGATTTATAATTACCTGCCTAAGGACAAATACAATTTAAAATCAAATCGCCAAAAGGACAAATAACAAATCGCAGGTCGTGTGACAATGTGTCCAATGCCTTCCAACGTACAGTCGAGCGGGAAGAGAAAATCCTTTGAAGCGGGCGCCTTTACCGACAACATCCGGAACGTCTTCCAATGCCAACGTTGCTGGACGCATGACGTTGGACACTCGTAGTTCGAACATCGGCCACACGATGCGTCCAATCATCATTCGTCCAACGTTGGAAGGTGTTCGTCACATCGTGTGACGCCGCCTTTATTCAAATGTACAGAATGACCCATCTTGAATTAATAGATCCATAAAGCTACTTTCGTAAATCCGTTAAAATTTATAATCTTAGAAGTACAGTCAATAGAGAATATTGCGTTGCATTAAATTAAAGGAGTTATTTTTTTTTTAAATTAGGTTCAGTATCATGTACTGAATATAAATGAACAAAACCCTTACAAATATCGACCCCGGAAGTGCCGCCATTTGGAGAAAAAATTTATAAAACTGTAGATATAGGCCAATATCTCCATTACCGTGCACTTTAGACCAAAAATGGTAATAAACTTTCTTGTAGATAATTGGATTTTCTATTTTTTTGTTCATTAATTTTTTTTTGTATCACTTACCGTTTACGACTTATACAACTATTACTATTTATTTATTGACTTTTTGACCGATTTGATATGTCATCAAATTGTCAACCAGAAATCGAACCTAAGACCTTTGGATTTCTAGCCCACTGTGCTTACTACTACACCAAAGATGACTATGACGAATGAACCAATCTTTTCATAACAGTGACAGTCTGACTTTGTAGTCAACATCAACCTTATTATTATTATTATTTGTGTATATTTAGGCGTCACAATACAATAATAATGTCAATTTCCATTAAGGTAACGTAAGACATAGTATGAAAGAACTAGCATATACAATATAGACAAACATGTTATTGAATTGTAAATTAAATATTGATATGAAAAAATGAACTCATCAATCAGGAATCTAACCTCGGACCTCTAAAATTTGTTTTATGTTTAATTATGCTGTTAAATTTCCATTCCCTACAATCCTTATTTGAACAACTCTCTGCGATTTCTCTACCCCTTCTTTTAACTTGTATTATTTACATGTATAATAGTAAGTAACAAACAAACAAACAAGTAAGGAAGCAATAAATAATACATGCATATATAATATTATTATTATAACTATATTGTACCGAACTAACTACAACATAAATAATAGTTAAGTAAATAATTATTTGTACTTAGTGGGTTTCACACTGCTATTGAGCCTTTACAATCCCATTATTACCCAAGTTTATATTTTGTATATGTAAAATCGTTACTACTAACTAACTTCAACATATCACTTTAAATTATCACATGTTATTTAAAAAATGAAAATATTTTCTTTTTTATTCTATGAAAAGAAACAAATCGTTTACAAAGCAATTGATATTAACTAAGTTAATTGCTAAAATACCCGGTATATACTGAATTTATGAAAAAATGTTGTATATTTTTAAAAAAAGGAACATTTTTGTCTTAAAACTTTTGTTCTATGTCTTACGGTTTCAAAGATGGACAGTTTTACCCATTTTGCCCAAACATTGTCCGATTTTGCACATTCGAACTGGACTTTACTTTTTAGCTTGTAGTGAACTCGCTACTAAATCTCAATATACTTTCATATTTAGATACCTTTGCGCACTCACTACATATGCCCTTTGTTATTTCGGTAACTACATGTTGTTACTTCAGTAACTACCAACAAACTATTTTGACATTATTTAGTAAATAAAGTTTGGTTTCAATTCCAAATCAATTGTTCTTAATTTTTATATTATATTGTGGACCAGGATTTAGATAATTGGAACCTTCTCTTCTACTCTAGCAGACCTTTTAAGTTGACGGACGAACAGATTTGCGGAAATGAACTGATTCGGTCATTTTATGAACCACCTATACCGAATTTTTTTTCTGCGATCAATATTTTCATCCGTTACAAAGTCGGAACTAAACTTCTTATATACCCTGGAATGTTTTATATACCAGGTGTACTGTATTATTTTTTTTGTTGAAAAAATGAATGTTTTTGCGATTTAAGATCGGTGATATCATTTTGTTAATTTGGCAACGTCGTATTCAATTTATAGATGTCGCGCACATATACTTTCAAAATCCCTTGAGAAACAATCAGCAGAGTAGATAAATATACTTATATATAATTACTGCGTTACATCGAATCGAAAGAGGGTAAAATTCTTATTTTAATCGATGTGAAAATTTGTGTAAACATTTTAGCAAATAATGCCTTATTCACTGTAGTAAATTTTACTATCTAATATTTTTTGCTGAAATATCACATTTTTTTATATTCTACATATTATTACGATCACCTACAATTTTGAAAATACTGTAATAATGAATTTTCTTTCCAATCAACTTCCTAAACATTCTAAAAATTTAACTGATTTTCTTCAATGTTAGTATCAATAATATTTCGTTTTAAAGAATTTTCATTAAGTGACTCAATTTGTCTTTAATTGCTTAGTGACTTTTGAAGAAGAAACGAAGATATTTAACCCCAATCTATCTTCAAAGTCCTTTTGAGTGGATATTATTGAATCTTTTTCTAGACTCGTGACAGTTCAATTTACACGAATTGTAATAATATAAAAATATAACCTCTCTTCTGCTTGAAACTGTCTTACTTTCGCTTCTGTTTGCTCAAGAGAAAAGCCCCTATATTCTGAGATAAAAAATTTACGGTCTTGGTCTTCGAGAATGTATGGTATACAGTTACAAAAACTTTACGGATTCAACAGTTCAATTAGAGTCTGAAGTTCGAATTAATCAACTGTGGGTGTCGACGTCAAGTATAATTTAGTTTAAAATCAATTTTTTGTTTTATAATTGTACACTTCAGATATTCGGCCTGTAAAGTACCGCTTTAAGTTAGTAGAAGTGGAGAAGAGACCGAAGCCTGGCAATTGAGTCTATCGAGACCTTTTTTTGCCGGTCTCAGAGGAACCTTTCCCCTAAACCTCTTCTATCCTATACCACATCTGGTAAGTTTCCTCTAGCTCGTCGGTGGTCGTCGAACCTATCCGTCCTCTTTGCAAAAGACAAAGCAGAGCTCCACTTTAATTATTATGTTTCACGTTCCTTCATTTCGATCGTGTCAAAAGTAAGGTACCTCATTCTGACTCTGTAAAGCACTCTTTCACCAGAAGGTGAAAAGGCGTGTCATCCGTCTCGTTACAGTTCGGACAAGTCGCGTTGTTCTCCAACCCCATGAGGAAGTTGTGCCTCTTGAGCTTGCAGTGATCGGTGAGCACTCCCACCATATTTATGTAAATACCGCTGTAAAATTATTGCTCAACAACTTTCTGCTTTTTAATGGCTGAAAGAATATTCAAACCCAGTTGTTTAGACCAGGTTACTCTTCTAATCTATCTACAAACTTTGTATATTCATATTTAGATCAGGAAAAATATAATAAACATTGATTTAAAGTTTTAGCTTTGAATATTCCAGGATATCTTGGTATAACAAGTGTATGAAGGTTTTAAGAATAAAGCATTCTCTTTCAGTAAATTAAAATTAGTAAAACGATTCCTTCTGAAGCACAGTACATTATCGATTAGATTTCGTTATACACGGCGTACATTACATTGCATGTAAATTAAAACTATATCATTTACTTCGATTCATGCCATATATAAATCTCTCTTTAATTATCAAGAAAACACTCTCAAAGGTATATTATGATAATATTAAATAGCATCATCACCTCCACCTACCTCCATTATCATACTCCACTGCCAAACCAAAGTTGTACATAGTGTAAAAGTATATGCTTATTATTATATGATATCATGAACGATAGCAATAAGCCAAACATTAATAATAAGATATTGTCGACGTAGGATATAATTTTCTATACACAGATTTCTAGATAAGCTTCTTTCTTTCATGTTTACCACTTTCTTAAAAGGCAGTATTATTACAATTCAATGTAATTCGAAAATACAACAAACAGACATTTGTTTAGTACGTCATAATAATAATCATACTAATAATATAGTGAAAACAATATATTATTGTCTTCGAAACAAGTCTTCTTACCAAACCACTAGAACATAATTGTGAATGTAACGTAGGTTACATACCTGGAATAATAAATACTAGAAACTAATCTAAACACCATAATATATAAGAGAAGCTTATTAGGATATTGTAGAATATTATGGTTTATAATTTACTTTGGAATAGGCAAAGAAGGATTATAGATTTCTAGGCAGCTTATTAGGCAAGTATTTTGATCAAACAGTACCATATGGTCCGGAATACCAAAGACTTTTTCAGGATGATGAACATCAAGCTGGTACTTTGTAAGTAGCATCGTTTTGACAAGGCGCCCAACTTTTATAATTATAAAATTTTGGAAAACGGTATCGAAATTTTCTGGAAGCCGTTGAACGTTTTATTTTTTGATCAAACAGTACCATATGGTCACCAGTTCAAGTGGTCGAGCGGTCTAAGGCGTTATGTCTGCGCAGTATGCCTACTTGGAAACTGGGTGGTTATGGGTTCGAACCCCGACATCGGCAGTGTGTCAATTATTAAGAAAAACAAATTGGACGGTTAATTGACTACACTGTCGGCGTATGGACAAGAATTAAGTAACCGGCTATGCTTCAGAAGGTTTTCTGCAATTTCCTTCACGAACTCCAGATGAATATCAGCATAGTTCCTATCATAGTCGGCTGCAGCCGCATATCCTACCAATTCCTAGTCTATACACAAAATTCCTTCCACTCTACTCACATCCTTAGGTATCACAATGGACCTTATGGTCGAAGTGTAGCCCGTCCAGGGCAGCCTCTACAATCTATCTATCTACCATATGGTCCGAAAAACCAAAGACTTTTTCAGGATGATGAGCATCAAGCTGGTACTTTATAAGTGGCGTCGTTTTGCCAAGACGCCCAACTTTTATAATTATCAAATTTTGGAAAACGGTATTGAAATTTTCTGGAAGCCGTTGAACATTGAGGATGGTAAACTCGGAGTCCAATCCATTGAATTTGTAGGACGAAAATTTTTCCTCGTTCTTCATTTGATTATCTTACAATTTTACTTCTGCGTAAATTTTAATAAGCAGTTGCCTAAATATGCAAATAAATCTTTCATGATTGTTGTGATCAGAGTAGGTAAAGAATAGCGCGAGAACCAGAAAACAGATTATTTATAATTTCTTCCAACGGGAAAGTTTTAATTAGGATCGTCTTGTTGGAATATACCCAGATATTCTAGTATATTCGAGCTGAAACCTTATTTTAAAAAAGAATGATTAATCAAATACAAATTTGTGAACTTAAAACCAATATTTATTCTCAACCTCAATATTTAATAATGAATTACAAGTTTGTTGGTGGTTACGAAGGGTAATCTAGGGATATATATATTGCACTACGCTGACGTTTATTGAAGCCCAAGGAGTGAGTACACTAGAGGTTTAAAGCTATAGTCTTTTTAGCCATATGGTTAATCCGAATCTGGGAATAGAGTGTAATTGATAAATAATGTAAATGTAGGTAACAAAATTGAAAATTGTAAATCACAATAAACAAATAAGTTGATATATTAAATGATTTGTTATCATACTATCTTTTAAATTGTTTGTACTTTGTTCCTGTCATAGAAGAAGGTATGATTTTCTTACCATATACAAACTGTCAGGAAAGAAAGACACCTTAGAGACTGAAAATGATGATGAAGACCAAAATTAAACGTTTTCAGATAGTAGATCTACAGAACCTGTTGAATTTTATACCTATTTTACAGCAGACACACTTAGGAAGTATGTTAAACAGACAATTTAATATGTACACAAGTTCTATAATAATAGGCCTACTTATCCATTAACCAACAATAAACTGTTTAACATCTAATTAATATTAGCAAACACAACATATGTACTAATAATAATTACAATTATTATTATTAATTAACAACAGTGAAGTGCTGCTTACTTATTGATAATTATTTATCTGTTAATTAACATCAGGAGAACTCTTACAAATCAATCATGCACGAAACACGGGAGTAATTCTTCATAATTGTTATGAACTTTCAAGGCATTTTATAATAATTGCAGTAATTTACTTTATTTTTATCTTGTATGTAGTTCATCTTTTTATGTCCGGAAATAAATAGAATAGAACATTTATTAGGCAAGACCATTGATTACACAAAGCTAAGTTTAGATGGTAGAATTGTTAAATATGGTTTTAAAAAATATGCACACATAAGTGTAAGTAAAACACATGTGCGCGTAGTTATTTTGTATTGTAAATTCCAGCTAACAGAGACTCTATCTAGCGTTAAAAAAAAGAACTATTGGTGAATGTATACAAACAAATAAAATATATTTACATGTATATGAATTGTGCATTTTGCATTATAAAAATCGTTTATTTTATGTTATAATGTCTGCAAATAGGGAATATGCATGAAAATTTTTTTTCACTTGAATTGAAGCACGTTTACTTGACAAATATCAAGGTAAAATTACTTTTTAAATAACTTTAAAAATAAGCGAGATATGAATGATTGAAATTCCCGATTAGACAAAGAGGGTGATAGCCCTCTTGATATGTTATGTGACGTCATATTACACTTTCACCATTTAAAATACACGTAAAACTCCGTTTTTAGTATTTTTGCAAGAAAGAGACAGATAATAATCTTTAAAAGCTTATAGCTGCCTTAATATTTGTCGGATTTTAATTTCGTTTTTACAGTATTAACAGTATTTACATATTCTGAAAATAAATGTGAAAAAAAATTTTCATGCATATTCCCTATTTAGCTATACAATTCACTAAAATAAAATTTTTATCTACTATTAAGCCTCATGTATGAACGTCCTTAAAAGTAGTAAAAACACTCTAGTCAGTGTTGAATACTTCCACACTTGACTGCAGTTTTCAAATTAATAACTTAAGAGTAAATTTTCTCCATAGGTGGTACTATTTATTATGTAGTAGAAACACACATGCAAAACTCAGTAAATAGATCACAATTCAAATAAAAATTTATTAATTTGCATGCGATGTTTTTGTATATATTATTTTGCTTAGCATTAGGATTAAAACAATTATTATAAACGTTATTTGCAACAGTAAAGATACCTATCAGGTGTGTAGAGCAATTTGAACACGGTATATAGAACGTGTGTTGATAATACTCTATTCGAAAATTATTGATGTCTACAGTAAATGTAGATCGCTAACTTATTTGATTCTATACGGAATATAGCAACGATACGATCTACCAACTCCTTTTAATCATTGCCGAACTTTTCTCTTGAATTGAAATGATACGACCAAAATTTTTTATTTTATTTTAGTGACGTCACCAGATTACAAAAACCAATTTTTCGACTAGATAAGATTAGATTCGAATCAGAATTACAAAGAGCTTTTGTACCGCGATCAATTTGATCTATATTGTACCTCCTCCTTTCCTCCAAAAGTGTTCCAGTAGTCTTATAGTCTTGATAAACGGATATCTCTTGGCGATACCTCATTGATTTTATTTGGTTGGAGATTTGTTCATGCCAAATAATAGTGTCTTTTGAGAGAGGTTTTCGCATTCACACAGAATGTAAATTCCGATTTCCTTCATGACAAAATCTGTAGAGATTATACCCTGTGAGATTGATTTTGTGCACATGTTTATTGAGTAAGAAGCCTCAATTGGTTGCAAACGCTCAGAGACCATTTTCCATGAAAAGCTTTTGCGAAGAGTCTTTGCATGATCTTGGCCATGAGTCAAGATCAACCCAAGAACGGTTGGACTCGTGTACCGCCTATTTTTTTATTTTATATTTTGATGTGCTTTACGCACTTTAAGAAACGGTTCTGAGCCGTTTAGTTGAGCACTAGCACCCATTCGATTCCCATTTCCATTGATTCCTGAATGTCCACGAACCCAGTCAATAGTGACCTGGGTGTTATGTTTACCTAGATTTTTCGTGAGTTGAAATACTCCAGGAAATTTTTTGACTATTATAACCAAATTTTGTCCAATTTTAAAGAAATTTTGTTTGTGTATTTTTCATTTCTACAATACATAATTGTCCAGCGTTTATCGGCTTCGAGATACAACACACATATACAGATCATCTCAAAAACAAATATAGACATATCGGGTTTTCCTTTTTTCAAGATCAAAATCAGATAAAATATACCCAAGATAGACCAAAAACAATTTTTTGGGTATTTTGATGACGTCCGTTAATACTTTGTCCGTCCGTCATCACTCTTAAATTGTATTTTGAAAACAGTAATACAATAAAAAGTCCAGATAACGAAACATAACTTTTTGGTATAAATGTAAGCAATCCAACTTTTTAGTTAATTAGTGATAAAAACTAAATAATTTATCGGTATTTTATATGTTGGTACCGCGACTGAATACGTATTTTACATAAGTACTTTACATAATAATAATAATGTATGCATGCTAACATAGGTGGTGTAGTATTATATAGAAATCATAATTTTATGCTCTTTATCACTTTTGGTATGAATTACAAATTTATCAGCGTATATAGTGAATTTAATATTTAATAATAAAACATTGACATGTTATTATTAAAATCACTCATGAATATCTATCTCATAGTTATTTATTTATTGTTGTAATTTAACATAAAATTACTTCCATTATGTCAAATAATTTATTTGAACAAATTGAATTAAGTTATTTTTGACAAGACACAAAATTACTCTTGATGGTAGTCTCGAATAAAAACGATATTACTTATTCTGAAGGTAAATATGGGAGAAGCGAATCTTGCCGGACTGATAGATAGATAATAATTGACAAACTGCTGATGTCGGGATTCGAACCCATAACCTCCCAGTTCCAAGTACACACAACGCCTTTACAAGCGCGGCTATTTGGCTGGCTGGTGTGATCGCAGGACTGAAGTAGATGCATTTATATACCCCAAAGTATATCTCTATTTATTCTGAATGTAGAAAAACAGGTTTATTTTTAAAGTTTAAGAAACTAAAACCCGACTACGAAAAAAGTACATTACACATTTTCGGAATCTGTGAATTAAAACGTTTCATTTGATACCAAACTCGATACATTTGTGATTTTTTTTTTTTGCCAAGCGTATTATGCAATTTATATCCGCCACGATGGATTTAATATGACGTCACATAGTCTATGATACGCGGAGCGCTAAGACAAAGCGAACGACGCCTCATTCATTAAAATCAGATGAGTAGTTTAAGCGGTACGGTAGAACATACATAAATACAAACATACATAGACTGCTAAAATCAAAACCCTTCCTTTTGGCTTTGCCGTCGCCGGGTAACAAATAAAGACATGAAAAGCATAGAACATATCTCGTAAACCAACTAAAGATTTTAGTATCGAATTAACATTATAAACCAATTGTCCATTAAATATATATGATCAAAAACTTTTTGAAAAATAAATTTGTTTTTCCAATTTAAATAAAATGTAAAACATAAGGTAAATTGTGAAGTAGTTTTTGGATACTTCTGAGAAATAATAAAACAAATAGAAAAACATTTCGATACTTGAAACAAACAAAAAATTCACAGATCGAAATAGTTATAAAAATTATGAAATTTTGAAAACAGATTGTCTTCCACCTTTGTGGACATTTGTACTATCGACACCAAAAGCGGCGTTCTCGAAATTTCATTTGTTTTTTCGAAAAATATCTTGAACAAATCTTATTAATATTAAGTTTGGTAACATTATTTCGAAAACGAGATGGATTCGATACAAATTTGAAAAATAAACACTCACTTTAAAATTATTCGCATTTTTATTTTCCTACTCTCTCATAAACTGTGATGAGTCGCATTCTTGTTACATTAAAAAACATTTCAATATTTGCCTAAATATATGTAGTACTATTTCTAATTGTTTACTAAATCTATTAGCGAAATAATTTCTAATTGGGTTTTTTTTTTGTGTAATTCTTCATATATATCAGTTTTAATGAAGATGGTAATTTTTATATTTTAATGGAGAAAAAACAATAGAATTTGTCCATTACCCACGCTTTTCCCATTTAAAACGTATCATTTTTAATTGCAATTATATCCCATGTATGGTTAATCGTCTACCAACTTTTTGTATTGTATTGTAAATGTTTATATTTTTTGATGGTAATATAAATAGATAATCGAGCATGTTGATAAATAACATCCAATTTGTGTATATAATTATTATCTGTTTTAATGTCTGGTCAGCATGGTGGCCTACGATGTGTTGATTTTTGATAAACAAAAAGGAAACAACTGATATTAACTGAACACCAAAATTATTATAATGAAAATCTGGTGTTAAACACCCACAAGACCTCTATATATGTTTAACAAATGGTTTTAACATAAATCATTGAATTCTCAAAAACCATTAATGTTAAGTTAACTTTTAAAGTTTTATACCTTTTATATCTTGTTCATAGAAACACATCTATCCAGACAAACACGTACATAAAACCCGCCAATGGTCCAAATGGATTTTTTGGTATCATAAGGCTTTAAAACGTAAATATTTGGTAAAATCTCAAAAATATTTTTACAGAAAACAATATCTCTATATTTTACGTATATAGAAGAAAAATTCGTTACGCAAGAGCTGCTTCAACTTAGTAAATTTCCTTAAAATACATAAATCACTTTCTAGCGGTCACAATTTTAGTCTGATCATAATGAAATGTCGTATATGATTTTAGTATTTGCAAGGCCAATTTTATTAATAAATGTCATACGTGAAAGGGAAATGGGGACATAAAGAAAGAAGAAAATACAAAATATCTCTTTTAATATTAGAACAATCAAAAAATGCGTAAGGAATAAAGTTGTAGAAAATGATGTTTGCTACAATTCATCACCTCATCATTTTTGCTCAAACTCTAATGTGTACAGAGATAATAGTGAGGGATTTAGTTTTCAATCTTAAACCGTCAATATTTCTGTAAATATTAGTGTAACAGAAAAAATGATAAGAAACAAAACTACAGTAAAAGTTAATACCTAAAACTTTATTTCTTATAAATTTTTCGTTTTTTCGAATATTAAGGGAGATATGTCAAATTTTGTGTTTCCCCCTCCCTCTAAACCCCCCTTCCCCTCGTCCGATTTTACCCATTAAAGAACTTGACCTTTTGAATACCAAAAGCGCCTCAAATACCAAATTTCATTCCGATAAAATGAAAACTGTGACCGCTAGAGTGATTACAGACACATGTATATATATATATATATATATGTATATATATATATATATGTATATATATATATATATGTATATATATATATATATAATAATGTATATATATATATATATATATATATATATATATATATATGTCCATAGATATATATATATATATATAAATTTTACAGATGGTGATTTTTGACATCTACTAGGTAGGATCGATGGACATTTGAAGAAATTTTTGCGAAATTTTGACTTCGGTACGGGACCAATAGCTCTATTTCCTTTCAGGAAATTCGCTAAAAAATCAGAACCAATAAATGTATCATCACGCATGTTATACAAGCAAATAATAGGTACCATGGGCCATAAAAGTAGCGATCATTTTTTCAAAATTTTTACGTACCTTATTCATTCGGTTTTCGAAAAATTGCTTCGAATAAAAAGTGTTCCATTATAAATATACTATCAACTTTTATTCAAAACATTTTCCCAAAAATCAAGTGAATAAGGCTCAAATCAACTGAAATATTTTGAAAAAGCAACGCTACTATTGTGGTCCATATTACGTAACAACATCTGTATATTTAAAAAAAACAATTAACACTTTCACTGGATCACACTGTTCAAAACAATATAATATTCTTTTATTCAAACATTCCCAGGATTTTATTTATTTACTTTTTTTTTTGTATTGTTTTCAAAAAGAATTCCGGTAATTTGTTAAACATAAAAAGATTAAAATCATTCAAAATTTTCTATTACAATAGGAATCCAATATGTTGAAAGATGTTTTAGAAATACAAACATATTTCCATTAAGTAACCAACCATTCAATAAAGTTTAAGACGTTTAATAAACCGCGATAATAAATTTCCATTTTTGAAAGAATTTCACAATCTTTTTTACGAGCTTATTGAACATCAATTCTATGCTCGATGTGCGGAAGAGCTATAAAATTGTTTTTATAAAATCTCTATAGAAATTTCGTTTAAAAAATAATAGAATGTTCCTAAACTCCATCAAATTCAGATAATGTATGACGAACTTGGATCAGATAGAGATTAGATAAGGTGATAGTGATAGAAAGACGTAAAAACGGTTAAGAAATACAGGTTGTTCTGAAATTCATTCAGGAAAACTATACCACGATGTAAAGCTGCAAAAAACAAACAAAAAAGTTTTATAAAGTTTTTCGATTTGACGCTTAGTTTTTGAGATATAATTAATTAAACATTATTAATAAATTCAAACAATCACATTTGCATTTGGGTGTCGCTAAACATATTGAGAACTCTGATTGTCGTTACTCTAGCATGCTCTACTGTGGCCGCCCTACTCCACCAATCACAGAGCGCATAGTGTAAGTAGGTGGGCCCACAGTAGTGGTGTAGGGCGGCCACAGTAGAGTATGCTAGAGTAGTGACTATCAGAGTTTTCAATAAGTGTAGCAACACCCGCAAAAATTCAAAAATGCAAATGTGATTGGTTGAATTTATTAATGTTTAATTAATTATATCTCAAAAACTAAGCGTCAAATCGAAAAACTTAAACTTAAATAAACTTTTTAAACTTAACTTAAACTTTTTTGTTTGTTTTTTGCAGCTTTGCACCGTGGTATAGTTTTCCTGAATGAATTTCACCTTGTATAGAAGACTCTAAAAGATACGCGGAGAAAGTGGCAAAAATAATTGGAACTTTCTACAAACAAAACTCGAATGTTCTTGAATTTCTGAGCAAGAATCATTCGTAAGTTTTATTGTGTTTAACGGGACGTCCACAAATGTTGGACGTCCGGGTTGGTTGTGCACAAAACTGTGACTTATTGTGTCATATGGGCTAGGGTGTTTCGATAATTTTGACATTACAATTATAGAAACTTTAAATGAATATAGGGTTGTAAATGTGTGTGAAAGTGTGACAAGGACAGAGACGTCAAATAGTGCCAAAAACAGGTGTGACGTAATATGTTGGCTACGAGTTGGCTCCCTACAGTTGTACACAATAAATCAAAACAAATTGAACAATTTTTTCGGATAATCGTGAACGAATTATATTTACAAGCGTATAATTTAATTTTATTCATCGATTAAAAAATTTTTTTTTAAATTGATATATCCAAATTGATATAATCAATTTGATTACTTAATTTTAAAATGTGATAATAAAATTATAAAACCACATATTTGATATCAAAATATCTGGAAAACTACACGTCAGAACACTTTGTTTATATTTCTAAAATCTATTACTATTCAAAAACCTAATTTTTTTAAATTAATTACTAAAAATTGAACTTCAGATCTCAAAAAAAAAAAATTGAAAATCGGTTCATAAATAACGGAGTTCTGAGGCGACACACATTAAAAAAAAAAAAAATACAGTCGAATTGAGAACCATCCTCCATTTTGAAGTCGGGTTAAAAAGTAATCCAAATGTATTTACTATTGACGAATAAAATATTCAAATTTCTCAGGCTTTTATCTTTACTTTCATCGAACAGCCAAACAACAACAAGTGTAAATAACAACTGAGTTAATTGCTCAAATATCCGGTATATATTGTACACTCCCGTTCAAAAAAAAATGAACAGGCCTAAATCGAATCAGTCTCTCACAATTTTGATTATTCTTGTAGTAAATATTTTTGTTTACATAAATAAAAAATATAAATCTTCCATTTCTTTTTTCACATTTAAAAAAAATACTACTTATCTTTGTTTGTAAATAAATAATATACAGAGAGTTACAAAAGAGAGGAGTTTTATAAAATGAAAGAAAATTATCATTTCAGGTTTGTTCAATTTTTTTGAACGGGAGTGAACATACTAGTAGTAATCAAGAGTAATTACAAATGTCTGTTTATATAATCGTATATATTATACGGTTATAAGACAGAATGTTAAATTATTATAGAAATTTAGAATTTAATTAAAAAATCGTCATAACAATTCGTAACATAAAATTGACAGATGGTAAATTAGGGCGTCCTTACAATAAAATACACATATCAAAATTGTCTAGACTAGTCGAAGTAGTGTTTTAGAACAGCTGTTTTACATGCCAAACTCAGGGTCAACATCCACACTATGAAAAATTATATTCTATTACATTAAAATTTTTGAAATAAATATAAATATTTCCTTTCGATGTTGCCAAAAAACAGAAAATTGCATTTGTTATTTATCAAAATAGTGTAAAATTGACGAAAAAAAACTACAACATATATTTTAAATTATTTTTCGAGCACGTAAACACACACACAGGTATATCAAATATTAGTTGCGTCTTTAAAAATATAATTTATTTACGTCAATTAGTGTGAACGTACCATAAAACTTGGCTGCGTATGAGAAAAGATATTTAGATGTAAAAAAAAATTATTTTGGAATATATTTGATCCAAAAATTTTATAAATATGAATCATAGTATTTGTGTTCGTTTTGGTGACGTTTTATAATGGCGTTTAAATTTGAGAAGTTTGTTTACAAGTTTCGAATGCCTGATTTCTTCTGTTGCCGATATCTTGCCAATAACTAAATATTCCTGGTTAACTAAAACAAATATTTTTTGGGTTTCTGTACCTAAATAATCTCACTGGTATCTTACAGATATATCTTAATAGGGCAGGATGCTCGACGAAAACGACATCTGACGACCGCATTAAATAATGCTCTAGAACCATTGAATACCGTATCTGAAAAAGGGCTAATAAATGTTACGTATTGTGTTTAGTACGACCATCACAAAACGTTTTTTTCTACAAGATATATTTCGAACCGTTATAAACTAGCTTATAACATTTCTTGTAAAACAAGAGTGTCAAAGCAATTCGTATCATACTTACATTTCTCGACAGCGAAAACAAATAGAAAAAAATAATTTAATACTCGAAAATATATAATTTGTATGTTGTTAATAAACTTTTAATAAATGATTATTCGTATCCCAAGAGATTATTTAAAAAATAAAATAATTTTTCACCAGTTCGTACGAAATAAAAAAGAAAGAAAAAACACATGAAGTACGAAAAAGAAGTTACTTTATTCAAGAGTTTAGTTCGAAGTTATATTTTATAACAAATATTTAATGCTTCCTTATATACTTTATATAATATTAATATAGAACTTTGACAGAGAACTGTGCGAAACATATTCGAAGTATGAGGTAAATAATGGGGATATATTAAATTACACGATGATTCAATTTTTTTCAATATTTGAAAGTTCAAGAATTTTTGTTAGTTTCTACGAATCTACGACGTGTAAAGAAGAAATTTTGGATAAATTAGAAACCAGATATAGTAGACTTATAGATGTATTTGTTTTGGTCGCTTACACGATGATTTCAATCCAATAAAGCGATGCTTTTAGTGTTCAACTTGACAGATGGAACTTGAAGATGGTCACACTATAGTGAACAACTTAGAAACTACAACAAGTAGGTGGAAATATTCATCTCTACAAAAAACTGAACCAGTTGAAACTAATATTCGGTCATATTTATGCATAGAATGTGACTTTCTGTTTCAAATGTTTAGCATTTCAGTGTAAATGGAAAACATTTTCAAAATAATACGCAACTGGATTAATATATGCGAAAAAACCGATCATTATAATAGATACCACAAAACTAATAAAAAAATTTTTAGTCTGTTTTTTCCCGTGTTACGTTCAAACCGCTTAACTGATTTTGATTTTCACCGGACGAGAGATAATTTTATCGGGTAATAAATAAGCGATAAAAATATTGCATTTCATGCATCTCTGCTCCGCATGATCTTTATTGAAAAATAGCAACCATTAATTAATCTAATACAATGCTCTAATAAATCAACCATCTTAACAGATCATTATTCTTAGCATCTGAGATGTTAAAATGAAAAATTGCAAGATGTTGAAACACAGACAATGCACAGCCTGGCGCGTAACGAGCGCGAGAGATTACTAGCAGCCCTCGGCCTGTCCTCGTCTCGCCTCGGGAACGCTCCATTTTGAGTCAGATTTTTGACCACGAAAAAAAAAAGAAGCGTTCTGCGAGTAGGCGATTACATTCTCGCTTACGCTCATGACGTAACGTGTATTTTAACCAATCAACGTCAACTATCTCATCCATTAACTGAACGAGGACTGTATTGCTGGCATAAGTCTCGGCGAGATTATACACAGCTCCTTCGCGGCTACGAATGTCCGCTGAGACATTCATCGAGAACTCTCGCCTAGAGTGTACTACCGGCATAAAAGTGAACCAGCGGTGTATTGAGCGAGCTTTACATACTAAAAATGTGCGAAATACCCAGCAGATAACTTTAAACGTTTGTGATTAAAATTTCCCAAAAAAAACTCAAAAGTGGTGAACTGTTCAAATTAAGAACAAATCCCAGAGAGATTAATTTCTGTATCATCGAATAAAATATTAAAATATGTGAGGTGCGAGGTCGAGGGAAGTTTGAACAAAGAACAAATATCATGAGTTACATATTTTCATTTCATGAAACACATGAAAGTAGTGCATTTATATTGAAAACAGTTTTGTTTCCTTTTCTAGAAACATTTTGATAATTGTATAATAAGTTTTATTGACTTAAGAAAATAAATTATCTATGGGTAAAGACATTGATATAGATAAAACACAGAGTTATGCTACCTATCTATCTACCTATTATGACTAGCTAGATTGTTGGGTAAAACTGGTACTCTGCAATATTATATATATATATATATATTATTTGTGCTAATAATATAAAATTATTATAAAGTTGGTAGCATTTTATTATTTATTTAAGACGTGTTAATTGGTAAAAGGGAAGTTAGTTATATATGAAGTTGAACTTATTGACTCAGTTACGTGCAGTCATTATTCAATTACGAAATGTTTACTTTGGATATTAATATTATCTAAATATATATTATTATCAGTTTGAAAAGGGGCATTATCATTCTTTATTCTTCGTCTTCGTCGTTTGTGTTTATACATACCGTCTGTTTTGGAAAGCTTTGCTAATATAGAGAATCAATGTTAAATATTATTTACTATAGTAACTACACAATGCTTCATAAATAAATAAAAATAGTGGGGGTACTCTGTAGTCTGTGTGTGCATACGTAATGAATAATAATATTATAAATAAAGTGGGCGTTACTAAATCCCTACTCTTAAATGACATCAATCAAACATCATACCACAAGCAACCAGATGTTTGTTAGTATGTGTATGTATGTATGGTTTTATAGTAAATATTTTATTTATTTATTTAACATTGATTCCCTATTAGAAATGCTTTTGAAAACAGACTGTATATACCATATTCTCATATACAATCATTATTATTGTGTAATGTATATATACAGAAAGAGAAGCCTATTCAAATTTGTACATGGATTAAATTATTCTACTTCCATGATTTACAACATATAATAATGGAAATAATCTTAAATTTTCAGTCGAATGAAAATTAATGTAACATGAAAAAAGTCATACAATCATAATTCTCAGGGAAAATTTTTATTTGAGTATCAGAAAGTGAAAAATAATCGAGCGAACTTTCGCGGTAATTTACAAATGGTATTTTTGGTTTCTTTAAACAACAAGTAAAAATGGCGTCAAAAGTCGAGCTATCATTTTAAAATTTTATAATTGAGTTGTGCCTTATTTATTCGGCTTTCGGAAAAAATTTCGAATAAAAGTTGTTGGCATCATAGATATAATGAACAAGTTTTATCCGAAGGATTTTTTTCGAAAACCTAAAGGAGTGGCATCCACACCCAGGATAAGTGCCTCCACCAAAATGTTTCTGATTTCAAATAATAAAACAAATATTTCAAAAAAAAATCATCATAATCGGTTCTGTTTAGGAGGAAACACCTTCATTGACTCGGGTATTTAGTTTTTCTCGTAGAGAAGATTGTAATCAATTTCTGCCTACAAATAAAATAAAACACCTGGCACAACTTAAATGATAAGTGTCACAGGTGATACCCAAAATTATTTAATAAAATAATATCATCCCTTATAAATGAAACCTACCCATCCCTGTATCATTTACGAACACATTAATAGTTTATTTTTCTCATGACATTCATTTAAGAGGTAAATATAAACTTCTTTACCTCGATAAATTTCTCTTTTTCCCATTTTTCTTAAACGAAAAATAACATGAAAATAATGTCGTGTTATTAGAGAGATATTTTTTTTTTTGTATAAAATTTTTTTTCACAATAATGGGCGGAAAAAAACTTGCTTGTTAACAAACAACGATACGAACAATTTTTTCCCCCGTAAATGAGATGCTTTATTTTTTTTATATTTTCCTATAATATTTTTTCATATAATTTTTTAATGTTGGTAATACTTTGTCACTTTTTAACGAATATAATTTATTTTAATAAAACCATTTTTATGGGTATTTATAATGTAAACCCTTTGCGTTACAAAAAAAAAAGACTGTTTACTTCTAAAACTTCGATTCTTTTGTATAGGGTGTATTTCAATATGTGTCAAATGTTTTAAGGGTGGTTTCTTATATTGTTCGAGAAAGAGCGTATCCATTTTTTGACCTCGTAAATTTTTGAAAGGAAATTTTTGTTGTTTTTTCGAAATCGATAGTATTTTTCGAAATACGTAAAATAATTTTTAAGCTAATAAAACCGGAACTGGGATCTGGAAATGCTTTGTTAATTGAATCATATCAGGATAATGTTTTATACTTCAATCAATTCCTCACATAATGCTAAAGCTACTGTGAAAATTTCAAAACGATTTACTAAGCCTTTTAAAAGTTATTGCAATTTAAAAAGCTACAAGTGCCCAAAATTTTCAAATAATAGAACTTGGACTCTATAAAAAAAAATTTTGGGAAAAAAATCATTTAAAAAAAATCTCTCTTTGTCACTTATACGTATATTGAAATAAAAAGTATATAAGTTTTTGTTGATTTAAATTAATAGTACATTTAACTGCTCAAAATTTTTCATATTATTTGTTACTTTATTTCAAGTACATTTTGCCTCCGATCGTCTCTTCATAACAACCTTAAATACTCTTAAGGGTTCTTCTTTAAAAAATCTTTGAGAACCTAAGGGGATTACTTATCAATCTGATCAAAATATATCCTGTAGCCGACCAAAATCGAAAAATTAAAAACAAAACATAAAACCATTAAATTTTATATGTAAATTACCAAGGTTGTTAACATTCACAGCAACCGTGATAATAGAGGGAAGTTATAGTTGAAATGCAACAGATAAAAAATGAACAAAATTATAATAATAATTTAATGATGAAGTGACACCGCTACAAACCCAAAAATCTCCGATAACAATACGAGTTTACCCAAGATATATTTTAGTGACTTCACAACTCTAGTCAGCCATTTATAACCTACATACATACACACACAAATACGGAAGAGCGAGGTACCAGTATCTTTGTCGCTATATTTGTCTTTCCTACTTAAAAAAATAGAAATAGTAGTAAATCGACAGTTTTCAGTGCCAATGAAGTGATCAACAGGGCACATCATATTGCTAATTGATGAGGTAGGACCTTGTTTAGCAAAATTTCAAATTCTTTGATTCCTAAGAGTTTTTTTTTTACAATGATCCGATTTAAAACGATCAGAATTTTGAGTTAATTTTTCTACATAAAAATATTAGGTTAAATTCGTAAATCAAATGAATAATATTCGCGCTTAAAATAATATTTTATTACAATGAGAGAATATTGGAAAAACATGGTTTAGTTACACTTTAAGTATTTTTTTTAAACTGTTCCAGCCCCCATAACAATGAGGTTAGATTAGTCAATTGACCCTTAACATTAACTCACATAAATGGTCAATTAACCACTGTTGACAATGTCCCGTCTTATTAAGTACAGTTTGATGAAGCTAATCGATTAGTTAGTATATTCAAGGAGGGTATATGTACAGTTGTGTTTATAAAATATGAATAGTATTCAAATAAAATAAAATATGCAAAAGGTTTTGCTTGCATTTCGAACATGGTTAGGAATAGTTAGGTATTAGGAACCCTATTTTCAACAACAAAAATAAAAAGTATTAACAATAGAGGTCAATATCCGGGAGTCGACTTTTTTTTTCGGAAATTTCCTCCTCTTTAAGAATCTGTTTGTAAAATTTCTCTTGCACCAATAGTTTTTGAGTAATTTTCAAAAAAGTAGACTCCTTTTCTTTGGTATCTTTAATTGTTTATACCTTTCGCAATTGTTTATGTGCGGGTTTGAAATTTTTGCACATTTTTCTAGACGTCATTACGAGTTCAACGAGCTATCGCACGTATTTTAATTGGCAGTAGCAAGAATTAACACGTTTTTTTAACTTATTGACTAGACTAAATACAGAAAATGTACGGAAGATTTCAGCAACCGCGAATTTTCTGACGCACTTATTCGTGAAATTTCTGACATGACTTCTCACAACATTTTGAAAACTTTTGTAGTTTTCTGTTAACGATTTATTAGCTTTAGCATAACATCTATGCTATAAACCAAACAAACAGGTAAAACAGATAGACAGACAGACTCTGCTAGTCTTTAACGTAATAATAATATAAAATGAAGAGTAAAATGATACGAAATTCATGTATTAAATATCATCGTCGCAATATAAATGAAATATTTTATTTAAATTAAAAGCAAATAAGTAATATTGGAGTAATGATGTTTCTTGTAACTTAGAAGTTTATGTTGTCAAAGGTACTATAACGTATAAATTATCATATATCTGTCTGTTTATATCTATCGCAGGCATCATCAATTTAGGTAAATAGTTCAAATGACTATTGCCATCACGAATGTTCACAAAATAGGTGTATCCACGAATATGTTAAATAATGTTTTTTATACATGTGTACAGACTGTAAAATTTTGAAAATTAGCCATTCGGATATCAAGTTCAGAGACATTTATTTCTAAAGAGGAAAAGAGACAAACATAAACATGAATCTGTTTATGTACAAAATCAACGATTAAAAAATTATATATAGCTTTTTTCCTCAGAAGGTACGAAAAAATACCACTAGAGGCAGCACGGGTAGGGGATACAACGTTAAGTATTACATATATGGGTTACAACCAATATTATTCTGCTATCTAAAGTAATGCTAAAAGTAAATTTACAAAATGAAATTAACTGAAGATACTGTACTGTGCCTGAATAAGAAAGAATGGGGAAAATGGGGTTCATACTCCCAAAAAAGGGGAATAGTAGAAAAGTATGTTCCTTTTTTTAAAACAGACTTTTGTTTGAAACATTTTTCCATAAACTAGAAAAGTTTTGGTACAAATTCGATTTAAAGATCTGTAATTATTGTAAACTACAGAAGTATGCGTATGAATTTCCATACATAGATATATAGATTGTAGCGGTTGTTCTGGGCGGGAAACACTTCGACCATAAGGTCCATTGTGATGCCTAAGGATGTGATGATGTGAGTGGAGTCGAAGGAATTTTGTGTGTTGACTAGCAATTGGTAGGTTGTGCGACTGCAGCCAATTTTGATCGGAACTATGCCGATATTCATCTGGAGTTCGTGAAGGAAACTGCAGAAAACCTTCACAAGCATATCAGGTTCTTCGTTCTTGTCCATACGCCGACAGTTTAGTCAATTAACCGCCTTTTTTTTTCTCTTAATAACTGACAAACTGCCGATGTCGGGATTCGAACCCATAACCTTCCAGTTCCAAGTACACATAACGCGTTAGACGGCTCGGCTACTTGGACGGTAATTTGCATACATAGTCAGTACCTTAGTATATGAAACACAAGTTACATTTTTATGCGAGGTTCTCCGCAGAGGAACAGTGAGCATGTCAAACACAGTACCCTTTTTTAGCTTCACCGCATTCGGACATAATCGAACCAATCGGCTGACTAAAAGACAACGACCTCGGGAATGCAGAAAGTACCATACACAATTATTATATTTGATAACGATTAAATAAATAAATAGTTTTTTAAGATAGCAAATTAATTTTTCTATGAAATTAATATTTTATTAGTGAGTTTCAGCATTGCATAGTTTGGGATTTCCATTTATTGGCAATCAATGAATATATTTTCTTATCGATTAAGATAAGCAGAATCGGACTTTTAAATTCCCTGCTAAAAAATTCCAGGGTCAATAAATACGTGTCACCGCGTGATATTCATGTATATGTATAACATGGAAACGATCTGCCAACTTCTTTTAATCACCGGCGAACTTTTCTCTTGAATTGAATTGATCATAAACCGTTTCATTTTTCGATTTTGGTAACCAGATTCAAAATATCAATTTTTCGATTATCACAGCTGAATTTTGTCACATTCAATTAGTTAAATGAAATTTTCAGATATTTCCTGAGAATTTGTTTTAAATTCCCTAACATTTCCCGATTTTCCAAAAAGTGGCCACTCTGCAGTGAGCATAAATTTACAAACATATGGACATTTCAAAAACAATACACTTATATTGGCTTCGCCGCATTTGGCCATAATTGGATACCAAACTGGCCTGATATTTCGCTGAAATGAGAATTGATTTTTTATAATAACAATAGAAAATCTTGTTTTAATTCAAAAACTCATTTATTGAGATCCGCCTCTTGTAGAGACTCCGAGTCTTGAGCCCCTGTCACTCTCCCTAAATCCGGTTCTGTTACAGACATTTTATGATTTGAATTAATTTTAGGTACTGAATATAAAACCTAAATAACGAACTCATGGCCATGCAGTTCATCATCCGTCAGATTGGAAAACGTGTTTTTACATAATTATTCGGAAACCGGCTGGTTTAACTAAAAAAAATTTAGAAGTATTCTCTATTATAGAAAACAAATTATATTTCGTTTTGCCTATTTGAAACGTTTTTCTGAAAAACTATCTTGAATTTTTATTATTTTTTTCCATTTTTGTTATGATACATAATGTCTAGTCAAATGATTATTGTACCTGATTACTTTTATCTATGATATGTCTTAAATAGAATATATAAAAACATTTCACAATGTGATGATACATTTTGTAACATCTTTTTAAAACAATTCTATGATAGTGATTTCATATAAATTTCTATGAAAATATATATATTTAATCAACTAATAGACATCTAGAAAATAAGATCACAGCACCAGACCGAATTTTTAATTAACGTTATTTTGATATAAATAAACTGTTCATGTGATGACTTTACAAGATATTTATATTCAAAGCTACGAGTGAAAAATTTCAAAAGCATATAATATTTTCTATCAAAAAACATTCATATAAATTTGAACAAAATTGTTTGGTTCAGATTTATACATAGTATTTAAACCAAAATCTATTGTTTAAATGTTTTCAACAAAAATTGTTTGTTTTATGATATAAACATTTGTTGTACTTAAAAATGTTTTCTATTAGGCATCCGGTGAAAACCCCATAAATATCGGTTTTTTAACCTGATACGGAAACAATTAACCAAATTTTATATTACTTTCAATATATTTTCTAAGTACAGAATGGAGCTTGTCTAAAGTTTTATTATCAGTTGTATATTTTAAAAATATTAAGCTACAGAAAAATTAAACCTCGAAATAGAAATTTAGGTTAATTTGTCTCAAAAAATTATATTTCATTAGTTATTGAAGTAAGAAAAAAAAATACAGACGAATTGAGAACCTTCCTCCTTTTCGAAGTCGATTAAAAAGGAACATTGTTTGTCTTTAAATTTTTGTTCTATCTCTTACGGTTTTGCTCATTTAGCCCAAACATTATTCGATTTTGCCCATATTGCAAACTTGATCTTACTTTTTAACTCTAAACCACATATACCAAATTTCAGCTTGCTATCTTTTTCCGTCGGCGGACATTTTTTGGAAATGCACTAAGGTCAGTGTATGAACACTTATACCAAAATTTGTGTTCTGCGATCAATATTTTCAACCGTTACAAAGTTGAGACTAAACTTAATATACCCTGGTATATATTATATACCGGGTATAAAAATATACATATTAAAAAAACTTACATCTAGATACGGATATTTCAATTATTATGTAATCATCGTCATAAGCAAAACCACCGCATAAGCATTAAACAAATTTGCTTGTAATGTGTTATACGGTGGTTTAGCTGCTAACAATGATTGTGTTGCAATCCAAATACCGGAATCTAGATGTAAATTTGTATAATATATATCAGTTTTAACATACAAATTTCTTGCGAATATTATGATTTAATTTTATTATTTGAACAACCAATTAAAATTTATAATATTATAATCAAAAATTCACTTTTTATTCTTATATTTTGATAATTAGTTAATTTTCATAATTACGTAAAAAGTACCAATGATTATTTAAAAAACATTGTTTTAATTCTTTGAAAATTGTATACAATTTTATGATCATTAATCTCTTAATTAACAAATTCAAGTTCGTTTATTTTAAAAGTATTGTTTTTTGTTTTTAAATATTAATGTATTTTTCATTTTATAAATAAAATGCTGTTTTTAAGCCCTAATGAATAATAATAAATGATCAATTTTCTTGAGTACACACGCGTCCTCTCAAAAAATTATTATCCTACATTAATAATTCAAATTGCTTTGATGAATTTTCATTTTTAATAATTAATAATTTACCATTGCAGAAAATTTTTTTCCCAAAATAAACTACTAATGTAAATAATAAATACTTTATGGCTGATGCTCGAAATCTGAGCATGTGTGGCTGGCTAGCGTTTGAAAAGCCATCATTAATCCCGAGAACATAGTTCTCAATGTTCGTACGATTTTTAAAACTACTTATATAAACATCCAAATTCTTTGATGTTTAAAAATTCTTTTAGAATTTATAACAAAAATATTTAGTAAAAACTATAAAGCAAAATAGAAACTATACCACAACTGAAAATACGAAACTTTACCGAAGGTTGTTTAAATTTTATATCAAATTTCAAGGGTCCAAAAAAAAGTATTATAAAATTAATTGGTATCTGGTTACAGCAATGTTTATCAAATTATTGTAAATAAAATTAATTAGAACAATTATTTATATGAAAGTTTTGGAATGTTTCGATTTGGACTTTGGAAGTTTTTCAGACTTACCTTTCCTTGCATAATAAGTCGAATTGTGAGTGTAACTGATGGGTTATCATTGTGGGTTGGTTTTGCGTCGAGATCCATGGTTTTAGTTTGGAAGATTTAAGTCTTTAGAAATTTATCTGAAACAATAAAGTATATCCATTAATTAAATGCCGGCAAATAGATTTAGACACAAACAATTTAAATATAAGTTATTGTCTCGTTAAAAGAAAATTTCGATCGATTTTCAACACTGATTTATCATTTATTGTAAATTACACTGTTTTCGTTAATTTCTCAATTCGTAGTGTATATTATAAACCTATGCCCCTCAGAATTTCGCCATTTATATAACAATTTTGAAGATTTCTCAATTATAAAATTTATTTCATTTCCAAAAAATCTAACAAATATTTTCCCTTTTACATAATATAACCGAAGAGTTCTCATGTCGCTGGTTTTAGACACGAAAATATTACTTTTTACCGACTTTAAAAGCGAGGCACTTTTAATGCTTGTTTTAAATGTATATAAGACTACATTATCCACGTGAAATTTCAAATCGAACAGTTGATTTATTATCAAAGCAAAAATCATAGCATTGAATTTTCACCCAATATCGGTACCATTAGATTCCAGCCAACCAATTTTTTAGCTATTTCATGGGAATTTTAGATTGAATTAACTGCTTCAACGCCAATTAAAAATGAATACCTATTGTTTACTCATTAGAGAAACTGCTCAAATTTACTAGTAAAACTAGATTTCATATTGGCTATATCAAATCCGTACATTTTAAGCGTGGCTTTTTTTAGTAAGTAGCGTTTTTTCTTTACATAACATGTTTTAAAAAAATGTGGCATCATTTTGTTTACGATCCACTAGACTAAGTAAAACACATTTAAAAATTATGGAAAAAAATGAATATCGACACACATTAGTTAAAACATCACCAGTAAACAAATGAAAAACACTTTAGATAAGAAACAGTTGAATATCAAGGAATATTTGAATTTTAACAAAATCAAAGAAAAAATGTCTTGGAAAATACAAAAAAAAATTTTTATATAAATTTAATCACCTGTTTATCAAAAACAAAAATTATACTCATAGGTTTTTATTGAATTTTAATGTTCACACTCACTGTCTTTTTAGCGTCGGTTCAGAGATATACAACAGCAAATTACAAAACCGGGGATTATAATAACATGAACAACTTCCACAAACAACAATTTTTTTTAATTATTATTTTTAAAAATCACCACTGTTGCAATGTAAATGATTATGTAACTTAAACATGTGTATAATAATTATTTGTATAAATAAAAAGTCACAAAAAAACAATAAAGTTTTTACTGGAAAATAGAATTAAAAACGCATTAAAAACTTATGAATAAAATGATGGAGGATTGCTACCACACGTCAATGCAGCCAACTTAGTGTGTGTGAAAATCAAACTCTTGGCAGACCTCTCTAATGGATGCGTTCAGTTCATAGTCGTCAGTTTCGTTCGTCGTGGCGGGCGACTGTATATTCAATTGATTCGAGCAATATAATAGAATAAATGTCTGATATATTTTACGAGCATGCGTCAAATGAAATTTTCTAATTGTTTCAATTTTACATATGATTCCACTCCAATAAATTCGAGCTAATATTATTATTTAATATTGTTTGTAAAACTCAGTGGTAAACAAAATTTATGTAAAATTGGTTCATGCAACTTCTAAAAATTGATGAAATCAATGCCAGTATTTAAAATTTCGTATAGACATCAAAAAAAGGTTTTTACAAAATTTCAATTTGCGTTTCTTAAAACGGTATACAAGAGTCAAGTACATATATTTTTACGGAAATAGAAATTTTTGTATTCTATAGGATATCGTGCAAATTATTTTAATGATATTTTAAGATACTTATCAACTGCAATTCTTCAATCTTTTGGCTGCCGAATAATAACAGAATATGATTACTGCAATTTATTAAAATTTAGATTAAATACTGTAGCTGAATCATTAGGAGCTAAAACTGATTTTTTCCAAGCATATTCCGTAAAATTTTTCCGATAAATAACAGATGATTTTACTAAAAGAGTAAATTTGGTGATTACAAGTATACTAAATGTAACATATGCCGTGAATAACTCTTCGACTAATTTTTTGCAAAAGTATGAAATTTATGCTAAAAGCAAGAAGTCTAGAAATACTATTTCTAAGTATTTATATCTAAGTATTTCTAGACTTCTTGGCTAAAAGTAATAATAAGGAAACATGCGCCATTTTACTGTTTATTGTTAGCGACATTTGCAACACGCCTAACCTCAAATTTTTTAACTTATGCAACAATTTAAAAAAATTGTGTTTAAGATGGCAAAAATGGATTTTTCAATAAAATTACGAAGGCAAGGAAGTTTTCTCTCATCACATAATTCAAATAGTCCAACTTTCTCAAATTGTAGCATGAAATATTTGCAGAAAATTATTTTATTGCATAAATTATAATTAGTATAATCTTGTTATAAACTCGTGCAATCCGAGACTTTTTTTACATAGTTTTTCAATATATTTTGTTATATTTATATATACTAAAATTCAAAAACTGAACAAAATGAATATTATATGATTATTTGTTTGCTCGAATATAACTATGAATATGCTTGCGCACGTGCGCGCTGTTTCAAAATGAAGGTTCAACGTTGTTTTTGTCTATAGTTTTGAATATTGATTTATGCACCTGGTTTATTATTATATATGTGTATAATATCACCGTCATATCACTCTCTAAACTATACTTCTAAAGCCTTTAATGAATGCTTTTAAAATATAATATTGAAAATTGCCATATAAGCGTCGGTTGTCCTCTTTAGGAGGGTACAGGGTACTATCTAGTGCCTACCATTACCAACCATATAATGTATTTCTTCAATAAAATAGTCTATCCACACAACGAACGTAATGGCAATCTTTACTTATACAACATACTTTTAAATAAAACATATTTCACTACAATCTACAATCAGAGAGTAGTCTATATTTTAAAAGCATTACATAATATAATTAAATAATAGTTCATCTATTATACATCAATTTATATAAACTATCTTCTATCACTTTGTATTATTATGTTTTACAGACTATAAAATCAATTATTGTGTATATTGCGCGGGTAAACTTGAACGAACCTCAACCGGATATGACAACATACCACTGAACTTAATAAAAATATTATATACATAACAAATGTCATCTTTCATTTTATATTTTATATCGTGTTTTCTGTAAATATTTTCTTGTTATAATTATAATATTGTATTTTGTTTTCGCTAATATTGTTCTTCTGGTTTTTTTAATAATATTGTAAAATTAATATTATAGATGTATTGATTTTAATAGTTATGTAATGCATTTCAAATTTCAATGGTTCAGTTCAAACGAATTTTTAATTCCAGACTAAATGTGAGGGTTATTATTCTTGTAGGGTGAGATCTCTCTTTTGTTTGTCTGTTACGTCATCAATATGTATTAACGGTTATTCTGAATATTTTTTGTTTTGTATTATTGGCGATATCAAAATATTTTTTAGTTATATTTAAAAAAAAAAAGTCTATAAAATCTTGAAAATCTAACGCCCTTGTAGTTTACCCAAAAATATCTCAATAACTGTAAAACTTGGAAAGTTAAAATTTTGAATCCTCGTCAATAATAATAAAATTATTTTAATAAATTCACTATTTCCTCTTATATTTAAGGAAAAATCGACATTTAAATAGCCAAAAGTGGCTTATAACGTATTACTTTGATTTTTATATAAAAGTTATATTATTCAATTTTATACTCGAAACTTTTTAAGATGTTAGCGCCGCGTAACCAATATATAAACTAAATCTAGAGCCAATGTTTATAAATAAATATAAAATATGCCTTTGGATACTTTCAATAATTTTGATATTTAGTTTTGTGGCCAAAAGAATGAAACTGCAACTGTATACAAATTCGACACTTTAGGTTAGTTAGTAAATATTAATAATTTAGTAAATATTACATTCATATGTTTGCGAATGGGTTTATCAATTTTCAATTTAAATTTCCACGCGTTGTGCCTATCTTTTAGAGATTTACAACCCAATATATTTTCAATTAATGTTTTTTCTGTACATAGCTTTGGAAAATATGAAACGAAATTTCTGGGTTTCTTCTTTTATTGGATGGACACAAAGGCACTGAACAAGATCGAGATATTAAATTATAAAATTTGCTGAAAAGAACACTTACAGAGTTAAATTTACGTATACGCTACATAAATTGATTTCTTATTATTATTTTTTTTGTTAGTAACATCAGGCGTAACGCTTAGCAAGTTTCGCGTATTACAGTATTACCAGAAGAACAATGTTCCGGTAAACTTTCATTTAAATTTTCAGTAGTTATTGATACAAATTTAGATTTTATTGAATATTTCTATGTGAACAATTTTTTCTGTTCAGTTTTTAACACTTTTTTTAACACTATAGCAATCATAGACTATGAGAATAGATCCCAAATGTTCGTATTTCACAATTTTTCATGAAGTAACCAGACGATTACTTACTTCTACCGTGAGTAACAGTAAATAAGGTTCAGATTATTAAGCTTTGAAGTATTTATGTATTTTTTAGTAATTCAAATGTAGATTTACCGGTTTTAAAAATACATCAAACTGAAATTTTGTATAAATACACGCTAGAAGTATGATAAGTAAGATAAATTTTGCTGCTGTTATCAGTCTAGGTCAACAGAAAATTCTATTTAAATGTGAAAGTACAAGTTACCAGTAATTTTATCTAGAAAATATGAGTGTTTTATTGTGGCATTAATTGGAATAGAATGTTGTCAATAGAAAAAGCGCTTTACATTTGAATAATATCTTTAAACACCTATTAAATAAATGAATGTATACAAGGAACGTATTACATAAATAAATAATACTTGAAAAAACTCTCTCCGCACGTATCCCTTACAAACACATCGAAATACACCGAAAATCGAATATACTATACCTCGTTGAATGGAAGATCGTTTTCAAATTTGTAGAGTAAAGACTACTCTACAATAAAGATATAGGTCGTTGTCGGCTGTCATTTTGTGTGTCGATGTCGTATGAAGCTACGACATACTGTTTGTTAAACGTTTTAAATATTTAAAAGGAATTCAAAACAATGACACAGGTTTTATTTATTTAAAATATAAATAAATAAACCTTTTTCACACAATGGATCGCCAAATAAATTAAACTAATTACTAACTGAAATTAGTAACTAGTTAGTAACCAGGTTTAAATTCAATATTCGATCGCCGTATCACTTGCGGCTAATTTCCTGTTATTCGCTAACTGTGTATTCGTTTTAAACGCTTACACACTTATTTATTGGCTTTCGTACGAACGCTTACATTACTCTAGAAAATGCCGTTCGTTTCAAACTTTTTAAGTACGTGTAAATGTCAGTTGGCATCATTATTAAATATGGCGGATAATAACAGTTTAGCTGTTTTTTTTCACATAAGGATGTCGTGTACTTAGTGCATTCCTATATCGCACACAACCGCTAGATTGCCCTTCCACCGCAGTAGCCTGCTATCTTTGTGGCCGGGCTTTGAATCTATTATTAATGATTTTCAAACTATCACCCCAACCGAGAAAATACGGGAGCCGGATAAAAATAAACAGTCACATTAACGATTTCTGATTGAATGAGATATACATGCAGTAAGTACTTGCAGAGGACCTGTAATCTAGGACAAATACTAAAATGTGATGTACTCGAAAAACGTTGTTAAAATAATGTGTGAAAATCATTGTATTGAAACGATATTTATTTTATTATTCATCCAAAAATCATCAATCAATGTCATTTGATTATTGTGTATGTGTCTGTGTGTCTATCTGACACGCAAATTAACCTGTCAACAAAATCAAAACCAAAGTATTTTAGCCACCATTAACGATCATCATTATTATTATTATTATTATGTGTTTTATTTATAATTAATAATTTCTACATTCAACAAAATTTACTCCTTCCATTTAACTTTAAATTCCTTGAATAAATTCAAAGTTTATGTTTGTTATAGGCAACTAGTGCTACACAACCATAATAAGTTTGCCTTTTACAGTCAATCAAAGAAATTAGAGAGATAAAGAAAAGTAAAGATAAAAGTCTGAAATTTTAATATGCTATTAATTAATAGGAAATACACAAAAAACTATCGTAGATAATGTTAAAAATAAAAACAAAGTGTTCTGACGTGTAGTTTTGAAGAAATTTTGATATAAACAACGAAAAAATCATAAAAACCGCAGGTTCTCTCATTCGTTTTTGCAAAGCACTTAGTCCATTTCTTCTAACGATCCACTGATTCAACCATGTTTTTTCTTGGTTTTTGGATTTGCCAACATTTGTTCATAATTTCACTAAAGAAAACAGCTGCGGTTGTAATTCACTTAATTTCGGCCATTAATCTAGGCATCGTTATTACCACGATAATACGATGCCTAGTAATTTATATGTTCACTAATTGTGTTATAAAAATAGTGTTATTGTAAGACGAGAATGTCGCTTTTCTCGAGGATTAGTCGTATGATCTGCTTATTGCCTTCGGTTCGATATTAAAATATACAAAAAACATTACCTATATATGGGACATGTATGGGATTCTAAGAAATTTGACTATACTGAAATAATTTTCTTAGGATGGGAATATTCCTGTGTTAAAAATGATAGAAAAAGAAATGAATTTTTTGGGATCGTTCTCATCTTATTCACCTTGATTCTCCCGTTAAAAAAAAAAAACGAAAACATAAATTTGAAAAGCAGTTTTGTTGTTGTTGTATTTTGTAACTGTGTTGATAATTAAATGATGATAGATAGATAAATCTTAGATAGCACTTCGACCTTATGGCATATTGTGCCCTTCTATTTCAGTCTTACGAAGCTCGCTGCTCCCATGTCTTGGCAATAGCCAGGAGTTTGCTTATTAGGTTTTTCTGAAGGTTCATATTTTTGGGGTAAGACACATCGAATATATTGTATCTGCTGTAATCGAAAGATTCGCAGTTAAAGATGATGTGGCTGAATGTTTCTTCCTCTTCACCGCATAGTCTGCACACAAAGGATCTATTGTGGAGTATTTTGTGTAAGTGATTTTTTTATAGGCGATAATGTTCTGTGATGAATCTGCTAACTGTAAGAAGTTGTATCCTGCTCAGGTTGAGTGCATCGATGACAGCTTCTTGGATGCATTCCGAAACATTAAATAATGAAGGCATATTTAAAAAAAATCAAATAAATGTTCATTATCATATTATTCAATTTTGTTATTTCTCGACTTCTAGCACTCGGGGCTAGTGCCCAGGACGGCAAACTTTCAGGGGCGGCAAAATTCGGAGGGTGAGAAAAAAAATTGTCTTCACGTTATAAATGTTCTACAATGAGTGAGAATAGACCATAGGTGGGCAGACCTTGACTGCACTCAGCTCTGAATGAGAGGTAGGAAGAGAGATAGAGTAAATATAGGGTATCCGACCAATTATTATTATTTTCTTTTTTTAATTAAAACTTTTATTTCTAAAAGAAATATAATAATACCAACTAGTTTTTATGGTCACTATTATTCAAAGTATACAATACATTGAATAATAATAATTTGGGGCATAAAATGTACCTTTCTAATATATTTGAGTATGAATAAAATATATATGTTATATAAATTATAAAATATAAATCTTTTGATCTTTACTTGACTAAATAGCTTAGCTATTCTATGCATTGAATCAGATGCACTTTAACGCTTAGATTGTGAAGATTTACTTGACCAATTTGCAAATAAAAAAATCAGACGCGTTTGTCTCTGAAAATATGAACATTATCTTGAAATTTATGAGTAAGCAAAATCCTTAGTACAAAAAATATATGGTTTTTTATGTAATTAACCTATTTATAATAAATTTTCTGCTATTAATAAGTCATTTTATTTATTTAAAAATTGTATATTGAAACTTTGTCCATTTTATGCAAAATTTCAATAATGGGGCGGCATTTTTTACAGTGCCCCGGGGCGGCGCTAAGGTTAAATTCGGCCCTGACTTCTAGTCTCGATTTTCGATATATTTTTAGTCTCATCTCTTGATCGACTCGCAACAACTGTATGTTGTTGCGTCTCAAATCTCTCATTTCTTGCGACAACACTACTAATAAAAATAAATTGAATCAGCCTGTTCATATAAGAAGAACGATAGAAATCAATTAATAGTTAAATATAATAAATGTCTTTTATTAAGACCAATAAAAATAAAAGTCGTTGAAAAAGTATTACCAACATACGAAACAAATCAATTTATAATTACAAATAAAAAATATAAGTCATTTTTTTATTACAAAAATCCTTATCCTTATAAATATATAGGGTGTCGCCGCCATAAAAACACAATGTTATATTGTGTGATCATTGAAAAAGTAAATAATCTTTAATTAAATACTGATATGAAAAAATGAACTCGTCAACCAGGAATCGAATCTCGGGCCTCTGGATATCTAGTCCAGAGTTACGTCACAGTCGTCTTTGGTGTAGCGGAAGCATACTGGACTAGATATCCAGAGGCCCGAGGTTCGATTCCTGGTTGACGAGTTAATTTTTTCATATCAGTATTTACAAATTCAATGACAATGACATTTGTCTAAATAGTATACGCTAAAGTCTTCTACAGTTTGTCTTACGTAACCAAAAGGAATTTGGACAAACATCGTGTTGTTGACGCTTAAGTATACACAAATAAATATATATAAATAATCTTTCATTGTTTAAAGGCAATTAATGGCCGTTAGGGCCGGTACTGGAGTAGTCGGTGCCCTGCTGCGAAATTCTTTTAAGCGCCCCCTATATTTGTGGTTAATTTTCGGATAAATAAGTTCAAACTTTATGCACATATAGAATTCGGTTACGAATCTTTTACGAGGTGCCCCGAGGTTAAAACTGCTACGAGGTGCACAATTTTATTAATAATCTTTTACGAATCGAAGTAATGCTGATTGAAATCAGTATAATAAGTATGCGGTCTTATTAAAAATGTTTGGGAGATAGATCGAAAATTTCAGAACGATTTCCTTTAAAATGCTTGCAACTTAAGGAAACTGCAATTTTACAAGTGCTCTTATGGAGATTTGTTCACTCAATAGATTAAATTCATTTCAATTACCATTAAAACTGCTACGAGGTGCCCCAAATTTTCAAATTAAATAACTTGAACTCTATATAGAAACAATTTTGCACAATTTTATTAATATTCACTAAACGGTTGTTGAGAAGAAAATTATAAATATAAATTTAAAAAAATCTATCTTTGTCACTTATATTGTATAGAAAGAAAAAGGATATATGTTTTTGTTGATTTAAATTAAAGGTACATTCACGGCCCAAAGTTTTTCATATTATTTGTGATTTCTTTTTTAAAGTACTTTTTGCCTCCGATTGTATCTCCCGAACTTCTTTAACATACGATTTCATTATTTTAACAAGTTTTTGATGACATTTTTAATACAATCACTCAATAACAAGCAAACACACACTGTTAATAAAGTATGGCATGTGGGAGGAACACCTTGTAAAAAAATAACACAACAAGTTTACGTTATAGTCGTTAACATTGGTAAAATGTTACAACAATGTCGTCATATTTATTGTTTTAACAACATGTTCTGTTATAATGTCATAATAAAATGAAAAGAAAAAGTACAACTATGCGTGACAAGTTACACGCTAACATGACAAATAATTTTCTATGTTTTCTATACGAGAATAACGAAAGTATATAAACCATATTTTGACAAAATGGAAACCCGACTTCAAAAATCAAATATTCTATAACAAAAAATGCACTAAAAAGTAAAAAAATAATTCTTGTGCCAATTTTAGTTCACCTAAGCAAAAATTTTAAAATATATATGTACAATTATTGTTATTTTTGGAGGCGGGTGCAAAAGTTATGTGAATTTCTCTACGCTGCTGGCAGCAGCCGACTATGATAGGAACTATGCCGATATTAATCTGGAGTTTGTGAAGGAAACTACTGATAACCTTCTCAAGAATAGCCGGTTACTTCGTTCTTGTCCATACGCCGACAGTTTAGTCAATTAACCGCCCCTTTAGTCAATTAATAATTGACAAACTGTCGATGTCGGGATTCGAACCCATAATCTACCAGTTTTCAAGTAGGCATACTGCGCAGCGTAACGCCTTAGACCGCTCGGCCACATGGACTGGTCGTGTGTAAAGGGTGAGAATGGGAAACGTACAAAATATGACAAATTCTGTTTCAAAATCAATAAAATGGGAAAATGTTACGCTAGCATGTGAATAAACATCTTGAAAAAATTTCAAAATAACAAACAGTTTTACCTTTAAACCAAGCAAACAAACAGCAACATTTATTATCGTGTATTATATTATTTCACAAAAAAAATAAAACACTTAAACTTCCTAAAGGCCTGGGTGTTTATTCACGTAATATTTCAGACTAAAAACATTTGTCAGAACATGCTTTTTGGATGGTGTTCAATTTGTTCTGTTTCATCTGAAAAGTTAACATAAACTTTTTAACATGGTTTTATTAGCTTGGTCTGAAAGCAAGTAAATATTGCAAGTCACTTTTCAGCCATTTCTAAATAGGGAATATGCATGAAAATTTTTTTTCAGTTGAATTGAAGCATGTTTACTTGACAAATATCAAGGTAAAATTACTTTTTAAATAACTTTAAAAATAACTTTAAAAATAAGCGAGATATGAATGATTGAAATTCCCGATTAGACAAAGAGGGTGATAGCCCTCTTGATATGTTATGTGACGTCATATTACACTTTCACCATTTAAAATACATGTAAAACTCCGTTTTTAATATTTTTACAAGAAAGAGACAGATAATAATCTTTAAAAGCTTATAGCTTCCTTGATATTTGTCGGATTTTAATTTCGTTTTTAAATATTATTACAGTATTAACAGTATTTTCATGTTCTGAAAATAAATGTTTTCATGCATATTCCCTATTAGAGAAGGAAACTTAGTACATATAGACCATCTTTTCTGAAAGTTTCATTCTTTAAATTAGTACCATTTTACATTACATCTAGTTGTTACATTACATGATTATGTGGCGATTTTTAACGGCCAATATTTTTGGCGTATCATCGTATAAAAGAACAAACTTGAATTATTGTGCTACATATAATCTATCTATCTGAAAAGAAGGCTGAAAAGAAGCAGGTAGGTAAATGGAATTTCTTATGAAAATTTTTCATAAAAATATTTTTATGGAAAATTAATTTTTTTTTTTTTTTTGGTGTGTACTGTTTTTGTGTGAAAATAATAATAGCACTAATGAAATAAATTGCACAAACAAGGAAGTGAAAGGGAGCACACACACAGAACGTAATAATAATAATATAACAACATTCATTTTCGTAGTCAGTTGTTTCTCGTACGAACAAAACGCAAACAAGAAAAGCCATACAAAATTACTCTGGAAATATTTTCATGATATTATTTTTTCTTATAATAATCATAATAATCATATAAATATATGCTAGTAAGTAATCTGTTTCTTCGACATTGTAAAATATATACAGGGTGCCAAAAAGTTTGGACACGGCATAATAAATCGTTTCAGGTGGTTCTAACTAAAAAAAAAAAAACGGTAAGCACTAGTAATTTTTCCCGAGGAATCGAATGCAATAATCAGATTTTGGGTCCCCGATGGACCCAAAAGGGCGACACCGGGCCTAATTTTAAAATATTAAATGGAAACTCATATATATTTTATTGCATATTCGTATTCAACGGAAAAAAAATTCGTATCTTGTGTACGAAAACTTTTTCTTAAAAGTACTTTGTTGTCTCGCTAGAGGGCGTTTTTTCGGAGAATTTTTGGAAAAATTCTACGAATGAATGAAATATAATAGAATTTATTGAATAGTAAATTTTGATTTATAATAAACTTTATTTAATACTTCGATTTTAATAAATTTATTATTATAAATAATTATAAATTTCTCCAAAACTCTCCGAAAAAACGCTCTCTAGCGAGAGAACACAACACTTTTAAGAAATAGTTTTTCTTGAAGATACGTATTTTTTTGCCGTAGAATACGAATTTTCAATAAAATAATGGATTTCCATTTAAAATTTCAAAGTTTTTAAGACCCTGCTTCGCCTCTCTGGGTCCATCAGATGCAAAATCTGATTAGCGCATTCGATTCTTCGGGAAAAATTACTAGGGGTTACCGTTTGAAACTTTTTAATTAGAAGCACCTGAAACGATTTATTATGCCGTGTCCAAACTTTTTAGACACCCGATATAAACGCTGTTTGTGCAACTATACTGTATACGTACCATGGGTCACAAACGTAGATTTTGTGCCTTATTTATTCCGTTTTCGAAAAAATACATCGGATAAAAGTTGTTCAATATAAATATACTAACAACTTTTATTCGAAACATTTTCCCAAAAACCGAATAAATAAGGCACAAATCAACGACAAAACTTTGAAAAATGAGTGCTATTTTTGTGATCCATAGTACCTACTATATACGTCTTCAGAAAATATTATTAAAATATTATGTAATATTTTATTTATTTGATTTATTTTTTTTTCCGCATGTTTATATTTATTTAAATACTGGAAATTTATTTATTTTTGGAAAATATTTTATTTTATAAGCTCTTTTTTCTAACTTCACATTTACGCTTATTTGCGAGGGAAAAATCTGACAATCGCTTTTTTTTTCTGATTACTTTCGATTATCTAATCATGTTGAAATTTTTTACTCACAAATTACCAATAAAATTAAATTGTTTATCAATAATTTCAAATTCGCCCCCTTTACCTAGATCAGTTTTTTTTTTGTATTATAAATACGTATTTCGAATTCAAAAACCTAGAGTTCTCATTAATAGGGAATATGCATGAAAATTTTTTTTCACTTGAATTGAAGTATGTTTACTTGACAAATATCAAGGTAAAATTACTTTTTAAATAACTTTAAAAATAAGCGAGATATGAATGATTGAAATTCCGATTAGACAAAGAGGGTGATAGCCCTCTTGATATGTTATGTGACGTCGTATTACACTTTCACCATTTAAAATACACGTAAAACTCCGTTTTTAGTATTTTTGCAAGAAAGAGACAGATAATAATCTTTAAAAGCTTATAGCTTCCTTGATATTTGTCGGATTTTAATTTCGTTTTTAAATATTATTACAGTATTAACAGTATTTTCATATTCTGAAAATAAATGTGAAAAAAAATTTTCATGCATATTCCCTATTATCATTTGACTTGATTTGATTTGCAAATTGTAAAAATTAAATAATATTAAAATGTGCTTCGTTAATTAGTTTATAAATAACTAATAAAGCGATTAACAAATTCGCATTTGTGACATATTATTAACATTTTTATATGCATTTCAATTGTTTTGATTTAAAATGCGAGTCCAATAGTGCGCGAAGTTTTGGTAGAAATATTTAGTGTATAGCGAATTATTAATGATTTATTATTAATATTTACTATTTAAAAAAAATTTTACTTTTGGCGCTGCTAAATAATTATAATTTTATAACAATAATTCGATTTTATTATCACTATTGGGTATTTAGGTATGTTACGACTATGGGCTTCATATCTTGAAAACCGTTAATCCTATCGTATTTTAACCAACACCATCGTTTTCGCTAGGTCAAAATTAGATTAAAACGAAGTTTAAATCAAAATCAGGGGCAAAAAAATTTTCTCCAATTTTTGCGATTTTTTTAAGGGGAAAAAATGTCCAAAAACTGAAGAAAATTTTTGTTCTCGATTTTAATAATAATCATTTTCTAGAGTGATTTTGACCCAAACAGTACGAAAATCAGGTTCATTTTAAGGTCCGACCAATACATTTCCAAATATTCCTCTCTCAATTCAAACAGTTTTGAATTTTAGCACTATGGGTCTGATATCTTGAAAACCGTTAATCGTATCGTATTTTAACTAACAGCATCCTTTTCGCTAGGTCTAAATTAGCTTAAAACGAAGTTTACATCAAAATCGGGGGCAAAAAATTTTCTCCAATTTTTGAGATTTTTTTAAGGGGTACCCCTTGGAAAAAATGTCCAAAAACTGAAGAAAATTTTTGTTCTCGATTTTAATAATAATCATTTTCTAGAGTGATTTTGACCCAAACAGTACGAAAATCAGGTTCATTTTAAGGTCCGACCAACACATTTTCAAATATTCCTCTTTCAATTCAAACAGTTTTGAATTTTAGCGCTATGGGTCTGATATCTTGAAAACCGTTAATCGTATCGTATTTTAACCAACAGCATGCTTTTCGCTAGGTCTAAATTAGCTTAAAACAAAGTTTACATCAAAGTCGGGGGCAAAAAATTTTCTCCAATTTTTGAGATTTTTTTATGGGGTACTCCTTGGAAAAAATGTCCAAAAACTGAAGAAAATTTTTGTTGGGAATAATTGGGTTGGTCTTAATGGGCTTAATTGGTCAGTCAACTAAAATAATTCTTCAGGTACTACCTCAGTCAGAACATATAAAAGGCAACACTTTTTTAATTTTATTGTGAGACATGCACCAAATTAGCAACAAGCAACCTATCTGTGACTCCATATCCCAGAGATTGTTACGATTAGCTAATTCATACTGATGATGATTACCTTGTAGTCGAAATACGTATTTATAAAATACAAATAATTGTTCTAGGAATTGGGGCAAATTTTGAAATTTGGCCCGTAATGTCAGATAAAAATATACTACATACAACAATGAGTACGTTCCACTAAACGCCCGCAACGATTGTAACACCGTCTGTATCGTTCCACCTAAGGCCCGTGGTCGTCGCGAGGGATCGCTCGACGTCATAGGTGACGCCACTGTTCGCGACCGCGTCGCGCCTACTTCGTCCATACAATGTTGGTGGGTCAGAGTGGGCTTTCAACAAAACGTGGCGGGAATTTAAAAAATTACAATCCTGAAACTGACATTGATTGAAGTGGAAATGACAGTGTCAATGGAGGATGCCGAAAATGGTAAATGGTCCCTTAATTTTACAGATAAAATAATATTTCTCAATCGATTATCTTTTGTTGGGGAAAAAAATATATTTTTCTTAACCAAACCTAAAAAAATGGAACATATAAAACTTTATATTTTTTAAATATCAATATAAATAATTATTTAACATTTTGTTTCATTCAATTCTAATTATTTATTGCCATGTTGAATTAAATTTTACTTCAATCGATGCGGAATATTTACTCATAACCCTCACAGCTGCACGTTTTCACCATGCCGCCATATTGCGAGCATACAGCGCTCAAGATTTGTATTCCACCTATAACATTCGCCTACAACGCCCGCGGCCTTTTTACGTTAGTGGAACGGCAATTTCAGCGGTCGTGGGCGTTGCGGGCGTTAAGTGGAATGTACCCATTGTAGTTTGTATATAGAGGTAAACTAGACCATAGATAAATGTGTGTGTATAGAGTAATGTTGTAGACCCACACACAAACACAACCGAGAATGATTATTATTAATATAAAACCATATAAAAGGTTTTTCATGTTTCACATGATTTAATTTTCCTGTTCATCCATTACATATTATTGATATCACTGTCATGTCAGTTATAATCAAAACAAAACTATTTTACTTTGACAATAATATATGTTCAACAGCAATGGTGTTCAATCCGTGACTTGCGGGTCGCCGCCATAAATATCATTACGGTTTTTATTTATCAAATTAAATACAAAATATCACATTCATATTATAATTTCTAGTCTAGTAATTAGACCCGATTTAAGAATAAAAACCTCAATGTAATTTCCCATCGCTTCCATTTCATTAATTAATGCAGCCGACTATGATAGGAACTATGTCGATATTTATCTGGAGTTCGTGAAGGAAACTGCAGAAAACCTTCTCAAGCATAGCCGGTTACTTCGTTCTTGTCCATACACCGATAGTTTGGTAAATTAACCGCCTTCTTTTTTTCTGAATAGTTGACAAACTGCCGATGTCGGGATTCGAACCCATAACCTCCCATTTTCCAAGTTGGCATACTGCGTAGATCGCTCGGTTACTTGGCTAGATCACGCCTAACTTTTTTCTATAATCATTATAATCAATACAATTTTTGTTGATTTTTTTTCTCTCACTAGGTTGGACAATAGGGAATATGCATGAAAATTTTTTTTCACAATTATTTTCAGAATATGAAAATACTATTAATACTGTAATAATATTTAAAAACGAAATTAAAATCCCACAAATATCAAGGAAGCTATAAGCTTATAAAGATTATTATCTGTCTCTTTCTTGCAAAAATACTAAAAACGGAGTTTTACGTGTATTTTAAATGGTGAAAGTGTAATATGACGTCACATAACATATCAAGAGGGCTATCACCCTCTTTGTCTAATCGGGAATTTCAATCATTCATATCTCGCTTATTTTTAAAGTTATTTAAAAAGTAATTTTACCTTGATATTTGTCAAGTAAACATGCTTCAATTCAAGTGAAAAAAATTTTCATGCATATTCCCTATTGTAGCAAATTTGATTTTCTACAACTTTATTCCTTACGCGTTTTTCGATTGTTCTAATATTAAGAGAGATATTTTATATTTTGTGTTTTCTTCTTTCTTTATACCACCCCCTCCCTCATTTCCCTCGACGTATGTCATTTATTAATAAAATTGGACAAGCAAATACTAAAATCATATAGGACATTTCATTTTGATCAGACTAAAATTATGACCACTAGAGAGTGATTTTTGTATTCTAAGGAAATTCGCTAAATTAAAGCAGCTCCTGCGTAACGAATTTTTTTTTCACTAGGTTGGACAATTGTTCTTCCTGTCTCTAGCTGGGAATACATCCTTGATAAACAGATTTTATAAGATATAGGCTAACTGACATATGAACAGACAATACCACACATACAAGGATAAAATATAGAAATAAAGTGATATATGGACATTGTTAAGTGGTTATGAATATATTTATATGTAGGTAGACTCTATGTGTGTATTTGATAATATAGTAATCGTATGTATGTGTATCTGTATGATGTGCCCCCGTGAATCTCTAGAATTGCATCAGAATTACAATAATATAATAGTAATGTGTTCAACGAACGGACGAATGCGACGTGAACGAGCGGACTCATTCATCTATGATGTTTGCTATTAAAACAAATAAAATAAAATACTTAATAATATTCTATATAACTGTCAAATGCTCAATGCATATATAATATAGAGTTCCAGTCACTAATACATATATATATATATATATCTATATAATGTAATATACAATTCTGATTATATATAATATGATTATACCATGCCTGTTGTATATTTGAAGAGAAGCATTTGTAGTAAGATTACTCAACCAGTCCAGTATGCCTACTTGGAAACTGGGTGGTTATGGGTTCGAACCCCGACATCGGCAGTTAATTGGGGCGGTTAATTGACTACACTGTCGGCGTATGGACAAGAATTAAGTAACCGGCTATGCTTCATAAGGTTTTCTGCAGTTTCCTTCACGAACTCCAGATGAATATCGGCATAGTTCCTATCATAATCCGCTGCAGCCGCATATCCTACCAATTTCTAGTCTATATACAAAATTCCTTCCACTCTACTCACATCCTTAGGATCACAATGGACCTTATGGTCGAAGTGTAGCCCGTCCAGGGTAGCTTCTTCAATCTATCTAAGATTACTCAAGAGTACGCACTTTATATTTGTCGTCCCGTAACTTTAGTGTTGGGAATATTAGTAATTTGCTATTTTTCTTCTTAACATAATGGGGGAATTATGCGTATTCTTAGGAAAGCAGGAATTCTAAGTATGTTAAGTTTATACCCGACTTTGTAATGGTTGAAAATATTGATCGCATTAATATAAAGATTATTAAGATTATCAAAGAAAACTCAAGTTTCTTGAAAATCGAATTTAAAACTACTGAAATCGGTACAAAACCCCACAGAATTAGATGCATACGAAAGTATCTACAATCTACATACACAAATTAAGAAAACAGGTAATGAATTTAGACCATGGCCCAAATCCAAATTTTGATTAAATAAAATTAAACCATATTCAAAATTTAATACCTGAATGTCCAGGTTAGCTTTGATCAACACCCCCACCTTATTGACAATAACAACACCGCAAGAGTTATGCGTATCCTTAGGAAAGCAGGAATCTTAAGAGTACCCAAACATGTTTTCCAAAAGCGTTTAGAAAGTACAAAGAAAAATGTATTTACTATATCTTAAGTCAAATTATTTAAGATACAAAGCTCACATTTATGCATTTTTTGCCGACGTTTGACGGCTGAATCATTGCATTCTTTGTGATAAAAGATAATTATTTGTTCCGTATCTTCTTACTAAACGGAACTAGACTATTGCTTGGCAACAAACTTCAATCAATTAGAAAACATAACCTCGGATCGCGATAAGTGCGTAAATTAACCAAATACAAATATAAACTGTGTGTTCAACAGGCTCATTATTGCTGAAACTGATGAACCTAAAAATATCTAAGAAAAGGTTCTTTTTATGACTTAAGGACGTTCCAGCACTGTGTTATGCAATCAGTACAACAAACAAGTTTGATTTTATTGTAGCACCAATACATAAACACACATATACAACACATAGACGAAAACCGTGTTCACATATACAAAATAATGTTATTTTGAAGAAAAAGAATAATTATAAACTTTTATATTTCGAAAACAAAACGGTAACACACGTTTTTTTTTTTAAATTCATATAATAAATATTTAGCTTTACTCTCCTAGTTTTTTTTTAAAATTCTGTCGAGTATTTTTCTAATACAACTGATGTTAGTTGGGCGAGCATGAATTTTCACATGTTTCTAACGAGAGACAGTAAGAGAGAATGATAACTTTGATATTAATTATCTCGCGTTCTAAACGGTCAAAAATTCTGAAGCTTCGAGATTTATTAGAAAACGTTATTTTTAGCTGTGAACAAAACATGAGCAAAATCTGTCGAAAAGTGGTGTTTTTCGAAATGTGTTTAAAAAACATGAATATTCCCCTATCGATGTGATATTTGATGAGTAAACTGTTAAAACTAAACAAATATATTTCATATGTTTTGAGATATTTGAAATTCTATCTAATTTTAGGCATTAAGTTCCAAACATTATAATTAGACACATGTTTTGTAATTTTTTCGAAATTGAACGCTTAAGAGAAAAGGCAAGTTTATATTCTCGTATTGGGGTAAAAAAAGGGATGTCAAAGATTTTATAGAAACATTGTAGAAAGATAGATATACCTTCCGGTCTAAAAAGTATAGCACTTCAACCTTATGGTCCATTGTGATCCCCCTTCTACTTGATTCCGCCGAGATTAGCTTCTTCCATATGTTGGCAATAACCAGGAGCTTGCTTATTAGGTCTTCCTGAAGGTTGATATATTAGGGGTGAAATGCACCGAATATCCTGTATCTGCAGAAACCTAGAGGTTCGCAGTGAAAGATAATGTGGCTGGATGTTTCTTCCACCTCGCCACACAATCTGCACTCAATGGACCCGTTATGGAGTCCCATTGTGTGCAGAAGCTTCCGAAGAGGATAATGCCCCGTAATGAATCCGGTAACCCTCCGTAGTTCAGCATCCTGTTCAGCTTCAGTGCATCGAGAGATAACATAGTAGGTTAGGAATATCAAATTTGGAAAGTGGCTTCCAATTTGGAATAAAACCATAAGATTTTTTATATATACAAAAATCATAAACATTCTCATATCGATGTAAAATTTGATAAAAATGCTCTTCAAACTAAAAAGATTAAAATATTTTTATAATTATTAAAAATGAATATTAAATAATTTAGTGTGGAACAGACATTAGTAAAAGCATCATAAAAGCACATTTTATGAAATGAAATGGCGTGATTTAGATAGCAAAGTGAGAATAACAGTGGTTTAGTAAATATATTCTACTATATTATCCATATTCCATTATTGTAATATACATTCTGTTTTCTAGGTTATATTTGTCGCTCGTTGTTGACAGTTTGGACAGACAGTAAACGTTTGGCCCAAACAATGGATAATCATTTTCCATTTGTATTATCTATAATTTTTACTTCAAATACTAAAAAAAAATTCCTCGCGTAGGGGCTACTACGTATACTAAGGGAATTTTATCAGAGGAAAGAATGATGGAATTAAGTAACCATGGCGATAGATCTTATATTAATTATATAAGTATTAACATGCTAAAGCTGTGAATATTTCTCTGTTAATATCAGAATTACAGAGAATATGAATAGAAGACAAATTATATCTAATAGGGAATATGCATGAAAATTTTTTTTCACTTGAATTGAAGCATGTTTACTTGACAAATATCAAGGTAAAATAACTTTTTAAATAACTTTAAAAATAAGCGAGATATTAATGATTGAAATTCCCGATTAGACAAAGAGGGTGATAGCCCTCTTGATATGTTATGTGACGTCATATTACACTTTCACCATTTAAAATACACGTAAAACTCCGTTTTTAGTATTTTTGCAAGAAAGAGACAGATAATAATCTTTAAAAGCTTATAGCATCCTTCATATTTGTCGGATTTTAATTTCGATTTTAAATATTATTACAGTATTAACAGTATTTTCATATTCTGTAAATAAATGTGAAAAAAAATTTTCATGCATATTCTCTATTATCGATATGCATTTTTAACAATTTTGCATTTCATAAATTTTTCTAGTTAGCTAATATTACAAGACAGTATTTCATATTTTGTGTTTCCTTCTCCCTTTAAGCCCCATTTCTCCTGGACCGATTTTGCCCATTAACGAACTTTGCTTTGTCAAACAAAAAGCTTGCTTTTCAAGTAAAATATAAAATAACTACTAAGGAAAATATATATGTTTTTTGATGAGATGATGATATAATATCTTCATGAATCCCAACCTTGTCGAACATAAAACCGATCGATTTTATTTAGTGGAAGTTTTTTGGAGTTTTTCAATAATATATATATATATATATACATTGTATCATTTTAATTTTTCTTCATTCTATCAAATATTCTTTCTCTGAAAAATATGCCGGAAGTTATGATAACACACATTTCCGCAGTAAATAATATCAAAGAATATGCTAATAAAGTATAATTTATATTTATTTAACGAAACATTCTAAATAAACAGCATGAGGTATCATCCGGAATAGGTTGATATAGGGTGTCAAAGTTTCAATATTTTTATACTTAAAATAAATAAAAAAACACTTTGAATATTCAAAACTTTGTAATGAAAATAGAAGTAGAAATATTATTGATGGACAATAGAAAAATTAAGCCAATATTTTGTATTGCTATTTCTTAAAATATTTGTATATATGAAGCCAATCACGTTGTCCCAGGACTCGACACGTATAATTGATGATAGAAGCGTATATTTTAATTTTATTCAAATGTTTTGAAAATATTCTTAAATTGAAATAATAAACTTGTTTACTCAATTTAAAAATTTTATAATACAAAGCTATGGTTGTTCCCTGTTTTGTTGATGGATCGTTCGTAAATACATGCATATTATAAGTAATAATACATTTATGTAAATCGGTATATGCATACAGCACTGTTAGCCACGGATAAAAAAGTGTCTGTTGGAAAAAGACAGCAATTCACACAGTACAAAGATAACAGACATTCTTTTTTTATATTAGATAAAAATAAATATATTATTTATATGATTATTGTGGCAAGCTGTATTTTTACGACAGTATTTTTACGATTTTTTCGTTGATCATATAAAAATATCTCCAATACTACGCGTTAAATTGGTACTTTGTACTTTTTTAACCCGACTTCAAAAAGGAGGATGGTTCTCAATTCGTCTGTATTTAAATCTATCGTCTTGAAGGGTTTGATTCAAGGTAGATCCCGTTGTCACCAAATCGCATTCTGATGAGAGGATCTTCGGGAAATCGAGGAAAATCCTCATTTTATATGTGATAACCGATTTCTGCGAAATTTTTTTTTTTTGAAAGGGTATACTCATTCATAATGGGAAAATAAGAAAATTTTTTAAAAACCGACTTGTTATTTTCGGATTTTCCGGTGTGCAAAAGTTTTGTGAATTTCGCTATGCTGACACCGACTCCAAAAATAACAATAATTGTACATATATATTTAAAAATTTTTGCTTAGGTGAACTAAAATTGGCACAAGAATATGCAATTATTTTTTACTTTTTAGTGCATTTTTTGTTATAGAATATTTGATTTTTGAAGTCGGGTTCCATTTTGTCAAAATAATGTTTATTTTAAAGATAATTTACGATAGTTTAACTATTTAATTTTCGTGTTAAGGTTTTTTGAAGAACCATTTTAGCGAATTGTATACAAATTAGTATACATTAGTATACAAATTCGATGGGTGTACTTAGCGAAAGTTGCCATAATATAGATACAATTTTAAATTAACTTTACGGTCTAATTTATAATTTTATTTTCAGTTATAAAATTTTCATTATTCAAAGTAATTTACCATTGAAATTTGAAGAGCTGGTTTGAAATTTTCACACTCTGTAGTATGAGCAAAAATTAATTTTATTACGAATAAAGGTTGCGCCTGTTTACTTTACTGTTAATTTAATTTTACTTATAATAGAGATGTGTTTTTGTATAAAGAATTATACCGAATGTTTAAGAAAAATTGTAATTTTATGAAGAGCAACAACTTGAATAAGAACATAATACTTAACCTAATTATAAGCCTGGCCTTGCGTTTACATATGTCTAGAGTATTGCTAAATGGAAAATTTGTCCTGTAGTTTTAACTTCCACTATGTGAACAATGGAATCTTGACAATTTTAGACTCTTTGTCTTTATGGTTGAATAACCGACCTGGATTTTATCAAACTGGCAAAACCCATGCTGTAACCCAATTCGACACTATCATAGGTAAGCAATTAATATTTAGTATATATATATCTGTGCAGAGCTCTGATAACTTTTTAAATACTCAAATATAATTTAAAACAATTGAAAAAGAAATCGTCCAGGAAACAGAGTGATAAGATTTTGACACAATGAACAGTGATACCAATTATTATGAAATTTAACTAAACTATTTGCTATAAATATAGTGTAAGTTTTATAGAGTTGGTAGCTCTATCGAATGTAAAGTATCTACATAAGAAAACTCTTTTGTATTTTTCATGGGCGTAACTAGTAAAGGCGTAGTTGGATTGTAGGATCTTCTTTTGGAGAATAATTTTTTTTAGTACTCCACTGTTTAAAATTTATTATTATTTTGTTTTCATATTTTTATTATTCAAAAAATAATAATTTATATAATTATTGGTTTATGCGAGTTGAGAATTTACATAATTTCAACAAACATTTACTTAGATCGGATATGACTTGCGTATATCCAAGCTTACTTCGATATTTCCGCACATATTTCAAATCAGTTACAAAAAGTACTTGTCTCAAGACAGTTACTAAAATTAGTTGGCTCAGTACAGTTACTAAAAGTAGTTGTCTCACATGAATTAATCAGATGGTATTTTGAATTTTTATTACTTCAATTTACAAATTGAATATTTATTATGGATTGTGCTGAAGTATCGAATAGGCGAATTAATGGTTTCTATCTGATTGTATCTAAGTATATTTTTTTTGTATAATTTATTTAATTCACCATTCCGAAACTTGTGGTTTTTCAAACTTGTCACATTTCAATACACATTCTATACACATTTTGGCTGTACAATTTATGTATTTTATGTGAATATGCAATGACTTTTTCAATTTATAACTATATTGTTTTGTATACGCTTGGTATTTTTGGCCTTGTAGTTTTCTTTACAGAAGCGTAAAGTCCCCTTTATATACAACTATGTATCTGAATTAAATTTGTAGTGTATATTTATATATTTGCAAAAATATAAATATACACTACAAATTTAATTCAGATACATAGTTGTATATAAAGGGGACTTTACGCTTCTGTAAAGAAAACTACAAGGCCAAAAATACCAAGCGTATACAAAACAATATAGTTATAAATTGAAAAAGTCATTGCATATTCACATAAAATACATAAATTGTACAGCCAAAATGTGTATAGAATGTGTATTGAAATGTGACAAGTTTGAAAAACCACAAGTTTCGGAATGGTGAATTAAATAAATTATACAAAAAAAATATACTTAGATACAATCAGATAGAAACCATTAATTCGCCTATTCGATACTTCAGCACAATCCATAATAAATATTCAATTTGTAAATTGAAGAAATAAAAATTCAAAATACCATCTGATTAATTCATGTGAGACAACTACTTTTAGTAACTGTACTGAGCCAACTAATTTTAGTAACTGTCTTGAGACAAGTACTTTTTGTAACTGATTTGAAATATGTGCGGAAATATCGAAGTAAGCTTGGATATACGCAAGTCATATCCGATCTAAGTAAATGTTTGTTGAAATTATGTAAATTTTCAACTCGCATAAACCAATAATTATATAAATTATTATTTTTTGAATAATAAAAATATGAAAACAAAATAATAATAAATTTTAAACAGTGGAGTACTAAAAAAAATTATTCTCCACTTTGATGATGAACACATCATCTTATATACTTTTATCACTGTTACATTTTAGTTTTACTACGTTTTACTAACTCTTAAAGAAATAATTTTAGTGACGCTCATGTTGTTCGTTCAAGTAATTGTCGTCAATAATACACAAAACTCAATTATTAGAATGACAACAACGAAAGACTGACTTGTCTTACCAGTCTTGTACAAGTTACAAGTACCAACATGCATTACATGAAGTATAATATTATAGTGCTTTTATTATTATTATTATTATATTAAAAGGTTGGTAATGAGAACAGAGTGATATTTCCTTTTCCTTCGAACTGGATACAAACGATATCAGTAGCAATGTTGAGAGATGTTTTATATACTACAATGATTTACTGCCAAGCAAAATCATAGATAATTTTCAATAAAATTATTTCATTAAGAAGAATATTTATAGTTTAGTCGCCCACTTATTCAGGTGACCCACCACCCTCGTTTAGGGAGGACTGTTCTTCTCTTGTATGTTCTGTCAGTTCTCGAAAAATGTCCTCTTTTTCGATATAATATGAAGACGAATTTGTGTATCTCCGCATACGATCGATGACGAGCTGATTTATTGAGAGTGATATGATCTATTAAGGTTGTTATGAAACTGGAAGGGATAAGTTAGGGTGGGAAGTTTGTCCTATGTTAAATGCATTAATATCTCATCCATTGCCAACTCTAAATAAGTAAAAATTTTGCAATTGAATCGTTTCAAATAATTTAAATTTTGTAAAGAAAATATATTGTTCAATATTTAGACACCTATGAGTACAGTACATGTTTCCCTAAGTTACTTTGTAACTACCAACAAACGCATATATAATTATTATATTATCAAATGATAATTAATGAGAACTCTAGGGTTTTGAAATTAAATTTAAATTTAATTTATTTTAGTTAATTTTCTATTTATTTTTATTTTTGTCTATTGATCTCGACTTTCTATCTATTTCTAATTGTCAAAGAGTAAATTACGACTAGCTAATTTATACTGATGATGACTACTTTGTAGTCGAAATACGTATTTATAATACAAAAAAACTGATCTAGTTAAAGGGGGCGAATTTGAAATTTTGTTAAGCATATATAATTATTCAACATTCAGGTAATGTAGGAATATAACAAGATATTCTGGTATATTTGGTCTGAAACTTACGAATAAAAGAATCAAAGTGGGTATTTATAAAGATATTCGTAATTTTCAGACCAGTTTTAATTTTTATTTTAATATTTTGAATTTTATTACTATAGATACTTGTTGATGTTGCATGGCCTTGTTCTTCTTAAAAAGAAAACTCTTAATACGATTTTCTTGTACAAATTTGCATTGGTAGATGCCAATCACCTCAAATTGTATGAACTGGAAAAATTGGACGCACATGATGTGGGTAAAAAAGTCTATGCGTTATATTTTCTAAAAGAAAGTTATTTAGTTATGGAAGGAGGGTTTGGATATAATCATCTCTGGATCCACACCAGTACATATTTATATACTTCATTATATTGTGTTCGTTTTCATGGAACCTATTATCAACCTTTATCCAATAGGGAATATGCATGAAAATTTTTTTCACATTTATTTTCAGAATATGAAAATACTGTTAATACTGTAATAATATTTAAAAACGAAATTAAAATTCGACAAATATCAAGGAAGCTATAAGCTTTTAAAGATTATTATCTGCTTCTTTCTTGCAAAAATACTAACAACGGAGTTTTACGTGTATTTTAAATGGTGAAAGTGTAAAATGACGTCACATAACATATCAAGAGGGCTATCACCCTCTTTGTCTCATCGGGAATTTCAATCATTCATATCTCGCTTATTTTTAAAGTTATTTAAAAAGTAATTTTACCTTGATATTTGTCAAGTAAACATGCTTCAATTCAAGTGAAAAAAAATGTTCATGCATATTCCCTATTATTTTAGATTCACTCTGTAGACACATTTATTCCATCAACTCCGTTGATGTATAATACAAATTGATTTGATAAATAAATAAATGAATACCATTTAGTAGCGAAGAACTTAAAATAGAAAACATTAAGCAAGTCCCATGTTTTTTTTTAAAATAAATTTTCTAAGTGTATAAAATTTTCATGTTAATCCATCTTAGTTTGTCCTTTTTACTTATATATAATTTTTTTTTCTTGTTTTCCCGTGAAATGAATGTGACATTTTCAAGAAACAAATCACACAACAACATATACATATACATATATATATATATATATATATATATATATATATATATATATATATATATATATATATATATATATATATACATATATATGTCTGTATAAACTTTTCTGTTGTGTGGTGTAGGTAAGTTTCATTTTTTCTTTTCCATTCATTCACAAAACAAAACTGTGATGTGAAACCCATCATGGATGGAGAAACCACGTCACAATATTTACATTGTGTCGCAGAATAATAGGCTTAATCTATTTAAAGAGTAATAAATTTTATTAAAGTACATAAATAACTATAACTACGAAGTCATTCGTGTTAGTCCGGTGCCAGTGAGTGCAATGACAAGTCAAAAAAGGAATTTATTTCAAGTCTTACAAAGTTTCTCCATCGAGGATATTCTGATTCCCGCTAAAAAATTTGGTTTATGGTTTATTTGATTCATCGAGAGTTTTTGGAAATATCATGAAATCCACAATATGATGTCAGTGAAACTATATTCACCACTTTAATGCATGTTTGTAAAAAAAAAATTAAGCCAAAAATCCACCTTACAATATTCTAGACGTGATCAAACCAACATTATCGCCCATTCTTGTGGCACCCGAAATACTAATCTCTTCTTCTCTTCTCGACTATTATAAAGCTGTAAATGTTTGCTGATTTGTTTATTTGCTAGTTTGTTCGAGCATCTTGCAAAACTACTGGACTGATTTTGATGAAATTTTCTTTTTTTTTGAAAGGTAAACATAACCTTTTTTTTTGAAAGGTTATGTTTAGACTTAAATCTGGTATGAACAACATAATTTTACTGCTTTGAAGTGTCAATTCTGAATGAACACATAAAAGCAATAAAGCTATAATCTAAAAAAAATATGACCCTACCAAACTGAACGTTCATTGGCTGCTGCCCGAAATTCATAGTGAGTATATTTATCTCAATTCCTAAATGGCTACCTTACAAATGCTCCAATTTACAACGCAGAAGGTAAAGCTTTTTCTACTTTAAGACTATTACTACTCTAATAAAATTGAAAATGTCTGTTTATTTGTTTGCTTGTTTGTTCGAGCATCACTCAAAAACTACTGGACCGATTTTTGATGCATTTAATCTCGATGCGAGAGATAAAATTCGAAAATATTCGCTTAAACAGTGTCAATAAATATTTGAAAGAGTGGAAGTTGTGGGAATGATAAATATTTGAAGTAGTGGAAGCGGTGGGAAATAACATTGTGGTTTTTAATATTAAAATGACGTGAGGTAGAGATATAACAATAAAACGCCATCCTTGCGAAACTACTGGACTGGTTTTGATGGAAATTGTTTGTTTAAAAGCTTATGATTTGACTTTAAAATTGGTATGCATTGCTACCTGAGATAAAATTCGCAAAATATTCGCTGTAATATAAATTTGGTGGAAGGGTCGATAAATATTTGAAGTAGTGGAAGCGGTGGGAAATAACATTGAGGTTTTTAATCTTAAAATGGCGTGAGCCAGAGATATAACAATAAAACGCCAACAAAGCCGCTGGTATAAGATTGTAATATATATTTTTCATGCTTAAAAAAATGTGTAAAAATTTATTCTAAAACCTCCTGTATAATATACAATGGAAGAACAGAGAAAAAATGAAGTTGAATAAAATTGTATTGTGTACAAATAATAAATGTATTTTATAATCTATTTGTGAAGAAGACATATACAATTTTCATTTCTACCCGAAAAAAAACTGAAATATTATTTTTCTTCATTTCACATTTGTTTTTTTGTTTGTTGTTGTTTGTTTACATTTTCACTTGGTAAAAAATATAATTTTTAATGACATTTTCCTTTGAAATTGCTGTATATTCTTTTATTTTTTTGATAAAAATAAATGATGAACGAAATTCATACCGTTTTCACGGAAGGGATATGGATAAATATTTATAACTTGTTTTTGAAATAAAACAACAATTTTTTTTCGAGTTTGTGTAAAACCGGTTAATATTAATTCATTCGTAAAAGTAATCAAAATCAAATTTAACAGTTTACTTTCTTTAATGACTTTCTTTTAACCTTTTACTGCGTTTTTCTTTTAACTCATTAATGTGTTTGAACTTGGCCATTCACACAGTGCACTCTCTTAAGTGGAAAATAATTTTGTCCACTATAATTTGGTGTGATATGATTTTTGGATATTAAAAGATAAGACAATATTAAACCTTTTCGTTATTATTTTAGTAAATAGCTACACCGCCAGTTCTTATATTAGAACATTCCAATTTGACTATACAGTTGAAATTAGGTACTGGAATGTCTTCATCATTATTACTCCATAGTAGAATTACGAGCCACATTATCAATGATATCATTTTTATGGGCTCGTAATCTTTGTATATTACATGTATTTATTGATAAACCTGGCCTGGTCTTGATAAATTCCACTAACTCTGATTCTAATGTAAATAATAGATTTAAAGCCAGTTTGTTACTACTATATCATATTACTAAACTTTTGTGTATTAATAGTAGTGTAAGCCTTATATAATATTATTTAAAAAGATGTATACCTTCTTACGTGCGTATATAAGTACAAATATACTTTTTTTTCAATCGGTAATACCGTTGTAGAAATATAAATTATTTCGACAAATACAAAATGTGAATATTTGGTAAACTAAGCGCTTCCGGGCATTAAGGCATATGCGTGGGTATGTAGAAAACGAAAATGAATAGGAAGGTACAATAAATGAACAAAAGTTGTGTGTTGGTAAATAGATTCACTATTTCGGGGAAACAAACAATGAGCTTTCAGTAGGGTTATGGCATTTTCTTTACTTTTTTAATTTTACTGTACGTCAGTAATTCTCAATCTTTTTTTTTGTTGCGGCACACTTTTAACGATTTCAAAATTTAACGGCACACAAAGAAAAAGATAAGTTTAAAAGTTGTTTACTAACTTATAAAACACTATGTAAAATAGTTGTTGATAGTAATTTTGAATGTAAAATAAAATAATATGTACTACAAAAACAACAGTACGTTTATTAAGGGATACATTACAAGTTAATAATAAGAATACGTTTAATGAGAAATTTGAGCTGGATACTTTTTGATAATTTCATTTATATTTGTTCGTAAAAATGACAATGCTACTCTCATATCGTCTCTTACATTTAACAGTCTCGATCTTTTTTTCGTTTTTATGTTGTTTAATACTTTACTAGACACATTTCTAAAATTTGGTGGCACACAAAAGTGCCGCGGCATAGTGGTTGAGAATCACTGCAGTACATATTTATAATCTTATATATACAAATAGATTAGACGATGTTGTGACGTCACAAATTAAACATTTATTTTTTAACTGATTTCAATTAATTTTATTGTTTTTTTAATACATTATTTTAGTAGATATAGAATTGTTTTAAAATGATGATTTACAAATCAAATAAAAAAAATGCATTTACAAGTCACACACACCCACCATAGTCGACTGCCATGGGGGCAATATATACATAATATTTTTAGTACTATAAAATTGTATCAAAAACCAAAAATAAAATATAAACAAACTGAAGTTTTACTAAAACAAAATATAATAAAAAAATAAAAAGATCATTCCTCTACAACATATAACAAACGGGAGACAGAGGTATATACTATATATATATATATATATATATATATATATATATATAAATATATATCTATAGTTTTTCGAGCTTTTAAGTTTGATTTGATTTGGTACATCTCTCTACTGTAGTAGAGCTTGGTGAATTTCTCATCATACCAACCAACCGACTGACTAAACTGAAATGACTGTAATACATATACATTTATATATACAGGGTGGCCCATAAGTAGTTGAGTTCCATAAGAGGGTAGGTACGATTTTGGAACGAAAAGTCTTGAGACATTTTTTTATTCGACGCACTGTTAATTAATTATTAATTCATTAAGGAAACTAGGTTGAAACCAGAGTTGCAAAAAGTGCATTTTTTTGATAATTCATTTTTGATTTATTTATCAATTTTTGGAATAATTTATTGCTTAAATTTTTCAAATTATTAATTCCTTGAAAAGTGCATTAAGTAAATTTTTTTTATTTTTTGAAAAATGTAATAAATAAATTGTTTTAATAATAAATTTTGAAAAACATTGCGCAAATTAAATTCGTTAAATTATAAAGTTTTCTTTATTGATTATTGATTAATTTTTTAATAATGCAATAATTAAATTGTTCAATAAAATAATTTTATTAATACACTTTAGAGAAAACTTTATAATTTAACGAATTTAATTTGCGCATTTAAAATAAAAATTTATTATTAAAACAATTTATTTTTACATTTTTCAAAAAATTTACTTAATGCACTTTTCAAGGAATTAATAATTTGAAAAATTTAAGCAATTTATTTTTCCAAAAATTGATAAATAAATCAAAAATGAATTATCAAAAAAATGCACTTTTTGCAACTCTGGTTTCAATCTATTTTCCTTAATTAATTAATAATTACTTAACGGTGCGTCTAATAAAAAAATGTCTCAGTACTTTTCGTTCCAAAATCGCACCCTCTACCTACCCTCTTATGAAACTCGACTACGTATGGGCCACCCTGTATACATACATATATATATATATAGGTATATAAATATATATATATAGGTCGGACATATGACTTATAACATTTTAAACAAAATGACATCTAAACAGAAATTTGCTTTTAGTGAATTTAAATAATAAACTCTATGTATGATTTAATTTCATCAATATTATATTACCTTTGGTATTAGTAGAGGTATGATATCAACTACCACCTACCCCTCTGCAGCTTCCATTCACGGCTACAGCTATAATAATAATAATAATAATAATAATAGTTTGATATAATGTATACAGTATTTATTCAATGACGTCTACTACCAAACTAAACCACCCATATCAGTTATTTAGTTATACTTACTGATTGACATTAGCAGTCAAATTGTTTTATAATGTTTTTGGAGAGTTGGGCAGGTTGGGTATAAATATATATATATATATATATATATATATATATATATATATATATATATATATATATATATATATATATATATTTATATATTGGACAAACGATCAGACGAATATTATAAAATCTATCATCAATATTAGAGTGTGAATTTGTTTTACTGTTTTTGTTTTGAAATAATTCAAATTCAAATTAATTTTATTTTTATCGTTTATATACAGAGGGTGGCCGCCGAGCTATCCGAGATAGACAGATAGATTGCAGAGGCTGCCCTGGACGGGCTACACTTCCACCATAAGGTCCATTGTGATGCCTAAGGATGTGAGGATGTGAGGGGAGTGGAAGAAATTTTTGTATATAGACTAAGAATTGGTAGAATATGCGGCTGCAGCCGACTATGATGAGAACTATGCCGATATTCTTCTGGAGTTCGTGAAGGAAACTGCAGAAAACCTTCTCAAGCATAGCCGGTTACTTTGTTCTTGTCCATACCCCGACAGTTTAGTTAATTAACCGTCTTTTTTTTTTAAATTGACAAACTGCCGATGTCGGGATTCGAACCCATAACCTCCTAGTTTCCAAGTTTGCATACTACGCAGACATAACGCCTTAGACCGTTCGGCTACGTGGCCCTATATATTAAGGATGTGAGTGGAGGACAAGGTATTTGCATGCAGACTGAGTTGAATTGATAGGTTTTGGGACTGCAGCCAATTTTTATAGAAATTATGTCGATATTCATCTGATGTTTGTGAAAGGAAGCTGCAAAACGCTTTACAAGATAGGTGGTTACTTTCGTTCTTGTCCAGCCGACAGTTTAGTCAATTAACCGCCCTAACAAACAAAATTTAATTGACAATCTGCCACCGTTGGGAATCGAACCAACAACTTGCCAGCTTCAAGCAGAGCGGCTTTGACAGGACGGCCACTTGGGCAGATAGGATTCGTTCATTTGAGTAGAATTATATTGTTATTATTATAGTTTTCTTCCATTTATGTATCCATTCAGAAGTGACACTTTAAGGCAATCAAATTATGCTGTCCATTCAGCAGAATCTAAACTCAACAGGAATAAAGTTATACAAAAATATCGCCCTACCCTACTTTTGAGAATGTATGTAACGTAGTTGCAAAAAGTATCAATTTTCCAAATGTCAACTCACAATCTATGGTGCTAAAAAGGAAAACAAGTCTTTCCAGCTATATATATATATATATATTCTATAAATATATCCATGTTATTTTATGACATATAAATCAGATTTTGTAAATATAAAATATAAAATACAGGTAAAGAGGATCTTCCATACTCATACCTTGCACAAACAAAATTTACCCATCACAACAATAATAATTTTCCAAAACAGTATATATATATGTATATATATATATAAAGTATATAAAACATATTATTTCTGTATACATTTATCCTAGTAGTTAGGTTACTTTACAGAGTAGTCGAGTTATTTAGAGATCCCAAACATTTGTCCCGATTACAGTGTGTTAACATATTGAGTGGGAGAACAAAGTGGGGAAAGATTAACAGAAGAAATATAATTTAGGCTAAATTTCGATTTTTGCCCCAATTTCCTAGATCAAAATATTTTTGTATTTTATTAATACGTATTTCAACTACAAAGTAGTCATCATCAGTATGAATTAGCTAATTGTAATTATTCTCCGAGGAGGTGATGTTACTTTCTGCTAATTTGGTGACGGTCTGCACCCATTTACCGAGGAGATGTTATTTGTTGCTAAAACAAGTAACATCTCCTCGGAGAATAATTACAATTAGCTAATAGGGAATATGCATGAAAATTTTTTTTCACATTTATTTTCAGAATATGAAAATACTGTTAATACTGTAATAATATTTAAAAACGAAATTAAAATCCGACAAATATCAAGGAACCTATAAGCTTTTAAAGATTATTATCTGTCTTTTTCTTGCAAAAATACTAAAAACGGAGTTTTACGTGTATTTTAAATGGTGAAAGTGTAATATGACGTCACATAACATATCAAGAGGGCTATCATCCTCTTTGTCTAATCGGGAATTTCAATCATTCATATCTCGCTTATTTTCAAAGTTACTTAAAGTAATTTTACCTTGATATTTGTCAAGTAAACATGCTTCAATTCAAGTAAAAAAAAATTTTCATGCATATTCCCTATTCATACTGATTATGACTACTTTGTAGTCGAAATACGTATTTATAAAATACAAAAAAATTTTGATCTAGGAAATTGGGGCAAAAATCGAAAAATCCTAGAGTTCTCTTTAATATTATTTATATAATTAAGGCTACTAAATTCCACACTAAATCCCGCTATTTTGGAATATAACGTCATGCGTAACTTTACCAATAAACTAAAGTAGGAATTTTTTAAATTGATTTTTGTAAACTAACGTCTATTTATTGCCATTGTTAGTATGGTTGCCTTTCGGTTATATTATACCATCGGAAACGACTAGCGTTTACTTTATTTGACATTTAAGTAATATGTCTGAACATTGATCCCCATCCCTAAATGTATATGATTTTTCAAATCAAGCATTTAATATCAAAAAATGGTAAAGTAGGAGTAATTATACTCCTACATACATAAAATGCATACTTAAAAGAAATGGGATCTTCGTTGAAAATGAGGAAAGTCGATATTCGATAGAAAGTCTAAATAGTAGCAAAGCGGTTTCCATTTAACATTCTGAATGTGGAATAATTTAAATTTTTGTGTCATTTTTTCACGAAATTTGCAATTATAAAGTTATTTAATAGTTGAGAATAAAATAATCGAACATGAATACAAATTTTGAAGAAAGTTCTTATTCCTAAACTTTATCTCCCTGAAATTGTGCAATACGCAGTTTTAACAAGCGTATGGTAGTTTTTGTTGCAAATATCTATGAACAAATGGTTTAATTTCAACAAAAAAGCGGTTCACTCTTTTACAATTAACTACTTAATTATTTTTGTATTTTTTGGGCGTCACACATACTAATAATCGCACATATTTTTTCACCGAACGCTTCCACCGAATTTGTAATATTATATTAAAGGTGGGTGAAATATGAGTTGTAAGATTTAAATATACAGCTGTTACAGGGCAAATATAAATAATATCTCTTGAAAGATCCAATATCTTCCTTTGAGAAAAACAATGAGAAAAAAACGATATCCTTAGTCTGGAGAATAGCTTCATCGTGATAACTCCAAACATTCAGTCAGTATTACTAAATAGGACAAGAAAAGATTTTCTTTTTCAAAATTTCTTCAGAAATACCACTATGAGAAAGCGGATTTGCGAGAATTGATTAATAAATTCAGCTATTTTCCGAATAGGGAATATGTATGGAAATTTTTTTTCATTCGAATTGAAGCATGTTTACTTGACAAATATCAAGGTAAAATTACTTTCTAAATAACTTTAAAAATAAACGAGATATGAATGATTAAAATTCCCGATTAGACAAAGAGGGTGATAGCCCTCTTGATATGTTATGTGACGTCATATTACACTTTCACCATTTAAAATACACGTAAAACTCCGTTTTTAGTATTTTGCAAGAAAGAGACAGATAATAATCTTTAAAAGCTTATAGCTTCCTTAATATTTGTCAGATTTTAATTTCGTTTTTAAATATTACTACAGTATTAACAGTATTTTCATATTCTGAAAATAAATGTGAAAAAAATTTTCATGCATATTCCCTATTATTATTGGTAAAAGGGAGAAATGTAGGAAATTTAACTATATTAGTAGTCATTTTATAAAGATGAAATTTCAGAATAATTCTAATTTTATACAATCAAATAATAAAATCATAGATATTTTTATAGTGGATAATAAGATTACTGATTGTATTTTAGCATTTACCACGAAAACAAATGGAAAAATTAACACCGTGTATAAACTGTACTACCACCCTCAGTTTTCCACATTCAGTGCACTAACAAACATTGAATTTTCATCATTATTTTATTATTATTTATTCAAAATGTTGTCTGGTTTCATTTCGTCTCGTCTATTTTTGCTACCTGCATAGATACCTACTACATCATACTACATACAATGAAAATGCACTTCTCTATTCCTATGTACACGACGTACTATCAACTATATGTATGCATTTATATTCACTTTACTATTCATATTTTTGGGGTACAGTATTGCTAAAACTAAACACTGTAGTAACTTAAGCTAGTCCAAGTGGCAGAACGGTCTAAGGCGTTCTGTCTGCGCAATATGCATACTTGGAAACTGGGAGGTTATGGGTTCGAATCCCGACATCGGCAGTTTGTCAATTATTAAGAAAAAAAACGGGCGGTTAATTGACTAAACTGTCTGCGTGTGGTTTTCTGCAGATTCCTTCACGAGCTCCCGATGAATATCGGCATAGTATCTATCATAGTCGGCTGCAGCCGCATATCCTACCAATTCCTAGTCTATACACAAAAATTCCTTCCACTCCACTCACATCCTCACATCCTTAGGCATCACAATGGACCTTATGGTCGAAGTGTAGCCGATCCAGGGCAGCCTCTACAATCTATCTATCTATCGTCTCGCGGCATAAGAACTGTATATTGCAGTCTCATAAAATCTAAAAGATATTTAAAAGTCAAACAGAATTTAAATTAAAAAGACAGAATGCTTCGCATAAATAGCGCATTATAGCATGTGTGTTTAGAAATATATAGAGATGCGGATTCTGACTACCATGTATACATCCCCGGTAATTATTCTCCTCAGAGATAATATGTTACTCGTTGCTGATTTGGTCTATTGTGATGCCTAAGGATATGAGGATGTGATTGGAGTGGAAGGAATTTTTTGTGTATAGACTAGGAATTGGTAGAATATGCGGTTGCAGCCGACTATGATCGGAACTTCGCCGATATTCATCTGGAGCTCGTGAAAGAAACTGCAGAAAACCATCTACCCATACGCCGACAGTTTATTCAATTAACCGCCCCCGTTTTTTTCTTAATAATTGACAAACTGCCGATGTCGGGATTCGAACCCATAACCTCCCAGTTTCTAAGTAGGCATACTGCGCAGACATAACTGCTTAGACCGCTCGGCCACTTGGGCTGGTAGCATTCTGTCTTACTTCTTAAATCAATTCGGCCTGGTGGTCAATAATTAATAAAATTACTAAGCTAATATTTCGTATATAATAATCATGAGTTTTCCAGATTAGTTTTCATTGAAAACTAAATTTGATTTCAATCTAGGGTTGATATTATTTTCGTTTAGGAACTTGAAATTTGATGGTTGTGATAATATATTTGATAGAAGGATTTTGTTCTACTTTTATTTCGCCTATGGTTGTCAATAATTCATGAAACTATTTAGTTTACAAAAGAATATAGACGTGAAATTAATGAAATGTCAACCTTTATTAAATTTGATATTGTTCCAGGGTTAGTCTTGCATATTGACGTCCCGGGGACTTGAAATTCGATTTTAGGGTACAGAAGTAGCAGACATAAAGAAATAAAAAATCTTAATTTTCTATTCTCCTACGGCAAAATTGGAACAAGTGATGGTTCTTTACCAAAATGTTCATGTGTAATAAGGACTACAGATGTGTAACCTGTGCAGGAACATTTTAAGGACAAATGAATGATCGGTAATAGGTTGCTAGTCTGTATAGCTGTTGCAGAACAAAATTACATGTCCTTGATCTGGTTGCTGTCAAAAATCAAAATTATTTGATATTTTGTGGGTGGAGTTTAATGTTGCTGTACAAGTTCTCGTGTGTAGCGATATTTGCTACATATTATCTAAAATTTTATGTTTTCCTAATATTTTTTTACATAAATTGTCAAAAAATGTGTCACAAAAAATGTCACACAACAAACTTGAAAAAAATGTAGAGATACATACAAATAAACTAGTAGATAAATAAACTATAAATTAAATGTGATAAATAGAGACAAAATGATAAGTGATTAAATTTTTAAGATCAGAGTAATAAAGTAATAATGTTCCCAATTTTGGTTGCACGTCTGTAGACAAAATATTTTGTAGGCGGAGTTCAATGTTGCTGAACAATGTTCCGCGTTTGTAGCCTACTTAAATTGTGTATATCCTAGGACACATATAAAGAAAAAAAAATTGATTATATATATTTTCTACTCTCTCTGTAACCTTTCAAATCGAGGTGTGAGATATTTCTCATGCTTATAATCTATATAAATAATTTAGCTATCTATTGACCTAGAAACATTAAATTGGGTAAATGTCTTGTGGGTTTAAGAAATCGACTGAACAGAAAAATGTGACAATGTTGATTTTTCACTGACTCTTCTAAAATTGGGACCAAAATGCTTTTAAGCTATGTTTTTATTGTTTAACCGAATAACTCTCCAGTTCCTTGCTCTAAAAACTGCGTGGTAAAGTATGGTAAATCTGTAAAGTATGGTAAGTATGTAAATCTATGGTAGTTTTGTAATACGTTTATTATATATTTTTTCGGTACCTATATTTTACATCATAGTGTAGGTAGGTAGGTAGGTAGGTAGGTATATATAGAGTTAAATCATCATATATAGAGTGAAACTTGATGCGAAGAGTGAGAATGGTATGAGGTTTGAGTTGGTATGGTATGCAAAATGATGCACAAAATATGTAAAATTACACTTACCAAAATAATATGATTATTATTATAATGAAATATGAAAATAAATTTATTATTTTATAAATATAATTATCATTTATTTTACCAGTTGATTGATTGCATTTAATGGTTGCATTATGTATTTTTGTGTTAAAAGTTATTTGTTGTGTTTAAAACATTAATGGCTTTATGCTCTAATCGCATCATGTTTCGATTATTTCGATCACTATCGGTATAATTTGGTTGCAAATTTCCCTGTGACTAGATCCATTTGCTTTAAAATTTTGACGAAAATGGCGAAAAATCTATCATAGCTATTAAAGAAATCTTAAATAACGAAATATGATACATTTAGATACATTTATGAAGTGTGCACATTTGAAAAGTATCCACAAGTAATTTTAAAAATATTTAAAAAAATATGCATTTTGGAAAAAACTGATTCAAACCAAAGTTGCTTAGTCTAATGAAGAACATATTGCAATAATTATATTTTTGTTCCTCGCATTCATGCCGCGCGGTGTAAGTTATCTTTTGAACGGTGTAACATAGAGAAGATTTTTAAAATAAACCGTTATCAACTTAATTTGCAAGCGATCTAACTTTTAATTTAAAAATCCTGAACAATTCAGAATTGAATTTGTATACACAAGAATGCTAGCACAAAATTTGAAATTTTGATCACTTAAAGTCACAATTTATGAATACTAAATATTTCTTAGAGACATTCTGTTTCCAGTACTTTCGAATGTAATTAATGTATTTCCCATTATACTCATAATTACAGTCGTTGAATGAACATTCACACATGTCAATTGTGATTTAATAGTGATTACTCTTGATTGACAAAGGTTTAATAGAACTCAAATCACATAATATATGTATATATATATATATATATATATATATATATATATATATATATATATATATATATATATATATATATATATATATATTAATATATTAGAAAACTTTCAAACAATAAGGTTGTATAGGGAACTGTCGAGTCATATGAATAAAACTAAAAGAAATGGCTGTGTAATCAAAGGTTGTTTTCATATGGAGACATTTTAACCTACTATTATGTTCTCGGAGAGTAAAAAGTAATTTTACTAAATGGTAGTCTCCAAATATTATACCTTATTATGATTTATCAGTGTCTTTATTTAGGTTTTAAATCTTATACTTTTGTTAACATGTCTTAAAATTCGAAGGTCATCTTTTAAAACTATGGCCAACTAACCTCAAATGATTATATAAAATATATCCTTCTACTTTAAATTCTCATTTTGAAAAATTTAGTGTTTAAATACAGTGTAATATCTCAGCATTTGATTGACCCATAGAAATCGTTTCCTTCTCGACATCAGTAAAATTAAGGATTGTGAACTAAAATTTCTTGTTTACCAAAAACATATGTTTAGTTAAGTGAAGAAACTAAAATTCTTGAACGGTGTTTAAATTTTTTTTAAAAATAGAGTTCTTTAGTCTTGGCCTAAGAGAGTCTTTCTGGGCCAAATACTCTTGTGATTTTTTGTCAAGAAAATGAAATTCTTGCAAAAAAAGAGTATTTTTCTTATTAAAAATATTGAATTTTATATCATATTTTCATATCAAAAATTTCTCTCTTATATATTTGAGTATTGGTTAATACATGTGTGTTTTATTGTATTCATATTTGTATGAGATACATTTATGTGTAATAAAAGTAAATACATTTAGACATGATGCACAAGCACAATCTTGTTTATAATAACACATGTCATACCATAAAATAGGGGTAGGTATATTAGTGGTACCTATTTGCATATTCAATCATCTTCAATAGATAGAATAAATATTTCATTCAAGCAATAAGGACATACTGCGTGCTCTATAATTAACAATCAAAATACACAAGAATTTTTATTTAAAAATTCATGATCACAAAACCTCCAAAATAAACCTAAAACACTCATGAAGAGAAAGTTTATGCAGCTTCTTTGAAAAATATATTTTATTACCAAAGTAAGTAAACTATTAAATTTTAATAAACTATTAAAATAAAGTTAACTTTAGTTAATTAAATCTCATATGTTTTCAGTTAATATTGAATTAAGTTAAAATTCTATTAAGAGAAAAATTATTATAATCTCTAATGAAAACTTTTTTTGTTTTGTTTACTGAAGTTTATCATTAATTCTTCAAAAAGTTTCATTTGTTTGGAATAAACAAATGTTTATTTTGGTCCGAAATTTTAGTATCTCGGTCCAAAGAAATCATCATTTCAGTTTAAGAATTTCGAGATTCTTGAGTCAAGAGTCAGTTTATCTTTAGTTAAGATCATTTTCTTAAGTCAGAACTATAGATGCCAAGATACTTATTTTCTTTCTTATACTTTTCTTAATCAAAAAATCTTGGTTTAAAAATTGTTTTCTTACTGCAAGGAATTTACTTCTATCAGTGTACGATTAATTGTAATTGGAGGTGCAGAAAATAGTTTGAGGGCTATCTATATTATGTGTTGATTTGTATTACTATCAAGAATTGATTTATTAGTGAATTATTTATCAAATCGTGTAGAGTTAAGCTATAACTATAATAACTATATATAACTATTAACTACATGTTTAATATATCCATTTCATTTATTATTATTATTATTATTATTATTATTATTATATAGTTTTAGTTTATATGGCTTTGTTTGAAATTATCAAATTCTATCAAAATTATTAATCTGAAGTTAATATTAAAATTTTAATTATAAATATTATGAACTAAACTTTATTGACAGAATGTGTTAAATAAACTATAGATTAGTTGTTCGAGTTTCAAACAATCCGTATAATGAGGGTGTTGTGCTGAAAGTGTTGGGAAAGGTAGATGGCTTTTTTTTAAACATTGTTCTTCTTTATTTAAAAAAAGTTTATTTCAATGATATCCGAAACAACAAGTTAGGTATAACGTTGCAATAAAAATGGGTGGAATTACAACTTAATTGCTATTATACCCGGTATATACTAAGTTTACTATTAACCATCCATAAACATACATGATTTTGTAATAAAGAGTAAAAAAAAGCTTCACTCAAAAGTTGTTTATTATTAGAAAGGACCATTTATTGTGCATCTCTTATGGTGGATGGATGATCACGGTCCGATTTTGCCGAAGTTACTTTTTAGTTTTTTATACACGAAATTTGAGGACATTATTTCTTTTCGTTTTTCAGTAATTGCGTTAACGGGCTGTCAGACAGGCAGACGAACAGGCGGATATGTGGGAATACACCTAGTAGGTTCTTTTATGAACACCTATATCAAAAATTTGTTTTTCTGCGCTCAGTAGGTTTTTATTGTTACAAAGTCGGGGATTAACTTAATGTATCTTGATTTTTATTATATATATACATTTAAATTTTATTTGAAACATGTTCCACAAACACCGAATTAATAAGGCACAAAATGACTACAGCTTTGAAAAAGGGACACAACTTCTGTGGACCCTTAGTACATACAGTAAATTTGTAAATTATATATAAAATATCAAACATAAAGTCAAGGGGATGTTTTGTATGCTAATGTTATGAGTGAGTTAAGGGATGTTTTATGGATTTCTCTTATTAGTAGGGTACATTATTATGATTATTATTAAATTATTAATATATTAAACACACCTATCTAGAAATGTGATAAACAATAATATACATATACAGATTGTACCAAATATACTTAGGGGCAAACATTGTCTTTCGAAAAGAAAATGGCGTCGATACTTCTGGTAGGTTCAGAGTGTTTTGCAACTCAAGATGAAATTTATCGAGAAAAGCTCAGGAAAGATAAAGGCTAACAAAAAGTCTTCACGGAGGCTGAAACTCAGAAGATTAATTTTATCGAGAACAGCTCAGGAAAGATGAAGGCAAGCATCACGAAATGTGCATCACGTTTAAAAAAAATAATAATAATTGTGGGCTCAGGCTTCAGTTTAGAAATCTACCTATAAACCAGATATTTCCGAGAAACCTGAAGAGACTAATTCGAGAATAAATCTTTTTGTATTAAAATCGGAGTACCATAATACTTTCAAATAGTAGTGAGTTCTAAGCGTTACTTTAAAATTACTTGATTTCTAGAAGACTTTTCAGGAATAAATCACATAACTATAACTCTGCAGCACTCTGTATAGTATGTAACATATAGTACAATACAATATGCAGACCTTTAATATATATATATATATATATATGAATGGCATTGATATTCCAAATAGCTTTTGGGAAGTTTGATATAATATATCCCACCTATTGTTTATGTATTATATTGTTGAGGTTTGTTTGTTTGTTTCCATCATGTGTGCGTTAGGTATTCTCGGTGTGTTTGGTCCTGTTCCCAATACCATATTCTGCAGGGTTAAGTAAGTACTATTGTTAGTATTATATGTTATATATGAAGGATGTACCAGCACTGTGTTATACAATCAGCACAACAAACCGGTTTGATTTTATTAAAAGCACAAACACATAAACACACATATACAACACATAGACACAAACACTGTTCACATATACAAAATAATGTTGATTTGCAGAAAATAAATAAATTAAAATTTTTATATTTCGAAAACAAAACGGTAACACAAGATTTAAAAAAAAAATTATATAATAAATATTTAGCTTAACTCTCCTAGTTTTTTTTTTTAATTCTGTCGATTATTTTTTCTAATACAACTGATAATAGTTGGGCGGGCATGAAGTATTACATGCTTCTAATGAGAGAGAGTGAGAGAGAATGATAAGTTTAATATTAATTATCTCGCGTTCAAAAAACGGTCAAAAATTCTGAAACTTCGGGATTTATTAGAAAACATTATTTCTATCCTGTGAAAAAAATGAGCAAATATATCGAAAAGTGGTAGTATGCTGGTACATCCTTAATATATATATATATATATATATATTTGTGTATTATATATAATAATATAATATTAAATTTTATTATAACAAATGGTATCTGATTTGACCATTGTATTGTCATACTATTATTAATTATGTCATTTATGTCATATTTGTATTGTATCTATTAAAGTAGTCCGGTCGACCATTCAGTAGTCAATTTACCAATTTAATAAAACTTCGTAAAATAAACCGTTCTATATATTTTCAAATTTCTAAAAGAAAACTTTGGTAATATAAATGTACAATCAATTTAGTAAAATAGTTTAAAACAAAAATTTTAGTCCGGGAGTCTAATTTAAGCTAAATTAGAACCACTTTCTCTTATCCTATGGAGTTGAATTTTTACATATTGGTTCAGTTTCAATGGCAATGCATTCTAATGGTAAGCATGACAAGAATCGACAATGGGAAAGGGGGCTTTAGAGGGATGGCGAAACACAAAATTTGATTTCATTGGTATGTATCTCTTAATATTGAAAAAATCGAAAAACACATAAGAAGTAAAGTTGTAGAAAATTAGTTTTACATAAACTTATTTTATGGAAAGTTCATATTTTATGTTACCGGAAGTAACTGTGTTCCGTATCCAATCCTCTGTTTGATTTATCATTTATTTTCTAGAAAAAACTCGCAAAGTACAAAAGTAAAAAATTCATTTCAACGGACAGTGTTCCAATATGTTGAATAATATTGTTAAATTTACCGACAAATGGACATTATTATCTGAAATATATGTTTTCATAAGGTTCCGTGTTACTTTTTGAGTTTTAAAAAACATAATTATTTAAATTTGAACTCCGCCAGAATTCTTATTTTATATCAAAATCTATTATCATTTATCCGTAAATTACTCTTTTTGCTACCACTACCGTGATAGGGTATATTCAGTTTAAGCTTTTCATCAAAATATCAGGAATGAAAAGGGCGAAAAACTATCGACATTTACAAACATCTCAAAATCTCAAAAAATTATAATTAAATACTGATAAGAAAAAATTAATTCGTCAACCAGGACTCGAACCTCCGCTCTCTGGATATCTAGTTCATCGTGCTTACCGCTACACCAAAGACGATTCTGACGTAAGAGCCTACTTTTTCATATCATCAGAGCATACTTAAGCGTCAACAATACAATATTTGTCAAATTCCATTTTGGTTACGTATGACAAATTCGAGAGGACTAGCGTATACTTTATAGACAAATGTCATTGAATTTTAATTAAATATTGATAAGCTAAATTTAATTCGCCAACCAGGGATTGAACATCAGCCCTCTGGTAAAAATTATCACCAACATTTGAAGAAATGATTTTAAATTAAAATTGGCTTATAATTATTTTCTGTCAGTGTTCTGAAAATATGACGGGTGTAAATTTTATCAATTAAAAGTGATCCTCTGATTATGATATATATCCAGTTTAAACTGTGAAAGATGAAATGAGGGAAGTACCATCGACATTTGCAAATATCTTAAGAACTGAAAATAAAAAAGTATGTTTTTTGTCAATAGTTTGGCTTGTTCATAGTTGCGGTGAAGTCACTATCTATTTCTCCTTCATTTTCTCGAAAATGTAAAAAACCACAACAATTTGTATAAATAGCGCACAAGTTTGTAACAGCTTGCAAACTGGATATTGTAAAACACAGTATTGAGCTAGTTTCGAAACCTGTTATGTACGCCTTCAATTTGATAACTATAATGGTTACCAAAATCAAGTGCAAAAATGTTCCATAAACGGAATTAAAGTATTTTCTCTTTTAACTATTTTCGAAATTATCGTTGTTAGTGAAGGTTTTACGTTTTTGGTTTAAGTTAGTTACACGTTAACGAGTTATTTTAGAAGCCGGTTATTTAAGCCTTCAGTTTGGTAGCTAATGGCTACCAAAATCAATAAGAAAAATGTTCAATAAATCAAATTACGGTATTTTCTCTTTTAATTATAGTTTAATCTAATATTTTTACAGTAACCTTTATGTTTCCGGTTTAAGTGCGTTTCAGTATTGAGTTAGTTTCGAAGCCGGGTATTTTTGTCTTCAGTTTTATAGCTAACAGTTATCAAAATGAAATTAAATTATTTTCTCTTTAAACCATTTTCAAAGCAATTCTTTTTAGAGTAAGTTTTACATTTCTCGTTTAAGTAAGTTCCAGTATCGAGTTAGTTTTGAAACCTTCGCCTTTAGTTTGGTAGTTAAAAATGTTCAATAAATGGAAAAAGAAAAAATTTATAAATTGTTTTTTGTAAACTAACGTCTATTTATTTCCATTGTTAGTATGACTGCCTTTCGGTTATATTATACCAACGGAAGCGACTAGCGTTTACTGTATTCGACATTTAAGTACTATGTCTGAACATTGATACCATTTTTTGACATCAAATGCTTGATATGAAAAACATCTAAGATAGCTCTGTTGGTAGAGCATCGGTCTAGAATGCCAGAGGTGGTGGGTGCAATCCCCATCCCTAGACTTCTATGATTTTTCATATCAAACATTTGTCAAAAAATGAAAAACTATTGAACTATTTTCACATTTAACCTTTTTAGAATAGATTTTACGTGTCTGGTAAATATTTATGGGCTACCACGAAATATGTCTCTCAGCTATGAATAAGATTTCATAAATGTACAAAATATTGAAAATTGTCAATTAGTGTAGTGACGTATTAAACAATCAAAGCTGAAGAACCTACTATGAGGGTCTGTCTATGTCTAGTCAATATCAAAAACCATAAAATGATGTGGGTGTTACATGTAATTAATTAACATTTGACTTTCGTCTAATGTTAATTTTGTGGTAAAATATAACATCACCGTTTTGTATCTTCTATGCATCGTCTACGAAATACAAGGTGTTACAAAACTGAATATACATATTCATTTGTTCACAACAACGTTCCACTTTTACATTCTTTAAAATTTTCCCTCTTGAATATGTAGCGGTGTCGCTTCTTCATTAAATTATAATCCATCCAATCCAATCATCCAATAGGCATCTGTTGGAAGATTTTGGAAAAATTTTTTCTTTAAAAATATGGTAATTTACCACCCTCTTCGTTTAATTTTTCTCGGGCGCCAATTTGTAAAGGTAAATGATTGATATATTAAAAATTATTATGATATATTAAAATTATCACCAATTTGTAAAGTAAATATGTAAGTTATATTAAATTATTATTATTTAAATAAATAATAAATACATGAAAAAGATATAATTGATCTTTATTGATTTGATTTATGAAATGTTATTATTTTAATATGAAAATTACCAAGGTTATTAACATTCAAACCAACCGTGATAACAGAGGGAAGCTATAGTTGTTATGCAACAGATAAAAATGATGAACAAAATTATAATAATAATTTAATGAAGAAGCGACACCGCTACAAATACTCAAGAAATATAGAAATATAGTAGGAACGTCAAACAATCCCTATATATAACTTATATATTTTTGTTAGTCCTACTACTTTGGTACTATGATAGGGACCCTATATAAAAAGTATACAAAATTACTGGGCCAAACAGTTACTGGGAAATCCTAAGGATAAAATTTGTAATGAAAAACAATCGGGCATATATGGTGTCAGTTGTCAAAACTGTTAGAAAATTTATGTTGGTCAATGTCGTCGCCAAATCTGAATTAGAATCATAGAACATCTGGCACATGTGAAATTTGGGAGAACCGAAAAATCGTGTATAGATGCGCACGTTATTGAGAACAATCACAAAATTGATAAATCGAATCTAAAACTACTGAAATCGGTACAAAACCCCACAGAATTAAATGCATACGAAAGTATCTACATATACAAATTGAGAAAACAGATAATGAATATAGACAATAGCTCAATTCCAAATTCTGATTTAATAAAATTAAACCATTTTCAAAAAAATCTAATACCTGAATATCATGGTTAGCTTCGATACCCTCACTTTAGTGACAAAAACAACGCCGCATAGTCACAAAAGGATACCGTCAATAAATAGGTGGGGCTCTTCACACACCTAATCCGTTAGTCAGTCAACTCAAAGATTATACCCTCAGTTAAATCGTATAAAAGATAGAACTTTTTTAATATCATTGTGAGACACGCATCAAATTAGCAACAAACAACATATCTCTGAATCCATATCCTAGAGATAGTTACGATTAGCTAATTCATACTGATGATGACTACATTGTAGTCGAAATACGTATAAAAAAATTCCAATAAATGTTCTAGGAATTGGGGCAAAATTTGAAATGTAATTTCAAAAAACCTCCAGTTCTATTTTATACAAAGTATCACGTTCAAGATTGATTCTTGATATTCGGTAAAACTTTTAATCAAGTTTAATCACGTAACTATGTTTCGTTAAAGGGTGGAGACCTGTTATCGATTATTTGAAAAAGTTATCAATGATTAAAAATCAAATTTTTAACATAGAAAAAAATTGTTTCAATTTTTCTTTTTTTTTAAAATCATTTTTTTCCATAGTCTCATGGGAAAAAATAATTTTTGTATTTTAATTTCTAATAAATTAGACACTGTGATAAATATTGTTTTACAATATTCTTTGAATTATACGATTTATTTAAATAAATTTAAAAAAAATAGTGTTATCGTTCGTAGAATTAATTACTGAACTATGATAATGGATTTCTAGAAGAGTAAGGCGTACCAAGCTGCCTCCAGGATGACAGTGATTTGCTAACTGAATATGCGTGAATTGAATTATAAATAGTGATTAAAATATCTAAAGCTTGAGTAAACAGAATTCCATTTAATACTATCATAAAAATTCATGAATATTATCTATAATTAAACGAATTATTATTGATTAATATTTCAAATATAAATATGAAAACCTTTGGCATAAAAAAATAATGAAATAAATAAATAATTAAAATTTTGTCCATATATATGTGTGTGTGTTGAAACCAGATCGATTATCAAATGAGAAATATATTTTTATTTTTGTTATTATATGGCATATATTTGAAGTATCAATATATTATGTATAATGTTTTATTGATAAATATAATTGAAAAATCTATACAGATAGTGTTTTTGTTTTTTAATAAGCGTAAAGTACAGTGAAATTGAGCCATGCAACGTCAAAGTTTTGATAGAATTACCTGTACAAAATTTATATAGGAGAACGGTTCCTACAACATATCCGATATTTATATATCTCTACTATTATAAAATTGTTAATGTCTGTGTATTAAATATTATTAAAATAATCAAAGAGAACTCTAGGTTTTTTCAAATTACATTTCAAATTTTGCCCCAATTCCTAGAACATTTGTTTGTATTTTATAAATACGTATTTCGACTACAATGTAGTCATCATCAGTATGAATTAGCTAATCGTACCTCATACCATTATTGATCGATTTTGAAATGCAATAAACATTGAAAAATAGGAGACATTTCCAGAAAAGTTTCCATTCAGAAAACTTTTTGATGAACTTTCCTGTATAATAAATATTGAATAAACATATTGTGTTAATTATTATAAATAATTATTAAGGTATTTTATCAATTTTATTAAAAAAAACTATTTTATATTATTTTATCATATATATATATATTGACATGGATATATTTTGTGGGTTCATATATATTATTTATTGTTATTCAATTCTGTTAATTAATTTTATTTATAACATTTTTATAAATAACAACAGCTGGTACCCGCTGCTCGTTTCACGTGAATCCTGGGCTGTATTTAAAGGTTTGGGGCAACGAAAACGTGGAGATTTGAAACCAGACGCAAAAAAATATCTTTTTCACATTATTTGAACAATTTATTCCAAACCAAAAGGAATGGCGAATGGGTCTTTGCAACCTATTTTCGACAAACACTCATAAATCATAATTATAACATTGCCGGGCGGTTGTGTGTCATCGTATTTCGAAGTCTATTTTTGGAACGAAGTTCCTTAACGCGGCTTTCGGCTCGTGCGACTAAGTACAAATCGTTACGTAACAAAATGTGGTAATCTGTGTGTGTATAAGTGTATTTAGTAGTGTTTCTAGTATGCTGTGTGTATAATAAAAAGTCATTTCCATAGAAACTATACTTTTAAAAAATAACTATAAAATTATTTTATTAAAATTTTGTTTCAATATAAATGTAAATTTTGATTGTCATTTTCATAGATTGCCATTTTTAAGTTTCGCTTCTATCACGTGTACGGTGCTGCACGCGCATTTTAATTTAATGAGTTTAGTTGATTAGGTTAGACGTGAATAATAAAAGTATAAAGAATTTATTTCGAATTACATTCGGAGTTGAAGATAAAGCGTAAAAAGCTTCGTTCCTTTTTTTGTAATTATTATTTTCGAAAATGAAGACTGTCCATTGCAGTTCGACGCTGTCAACACCAAGTACCTGATATTTCGCTAATATGATAATTGATTCTCTATATTAACCAAATAGAAAACCTTTTTTTTCAATTCAATTTTATGAAGGCTCCTCTTTTTTAGAGGCTCCGAGGATTCAGCTTCTGTTGCCTTCTTCTAAATCCCACCTTGCGTTAATCTGTTTATTAAATAGCCTCCCCCCCCATTATGATTTTCGATCACAAAATAATCATCTATAAAATAGCCCTATAATTCGTAAGAAAATATTTCACTTTCCAGTAAGATTTCACGTTCAATAAGAATCGATTCAACTATTTTTACGAGATGCGTACATGGCGTAGGACATGGAACAGGATCAACCGACCGATTTCCTTCATACCTGTTTAATTTAAATTTAATAGCCCCAAAATGAGGGAGCTAAAATGATTACTACTTCCGCTAGTATTTCGAAAAATCTTTTCTTAGAACGGGCTTATATCTCAAAATTCTTTTTTCTGAATTTTTATGTTCCTTCGGTCCACTGATGGTTCGATCCACCGATACACCCATCGTTAGCAAGCACCTTTTTCATATAGCTATAGGTTTAAAACACTCAACATACAAATTTTTGTTTGTTTATTTACGAGTCTGAATAATTCAATAGTATTTTTATTGATTGATTATAAATTTAAAATTTTTGAATGCGTCAATCAAATAATTTTATCTATATTTATTTTCCGTTTCGTCCAATACGTAATAAAAAAACATTTAACGTATAAACAGGTTTATAGTGTGTGTGAGAAAATTAAATTAAATTAAAACGGTCAATCTATAAAATATCAATGACAAGTTTATGGAAAAAGGTTTCAACCATTACAAAGTCGGAACTAAACTTATAATACCCTTGTATATATCATACCATATATGAGATTCTTTCCCTCAATTTAGTTCTGATGGGAAGAGTCATGATCCCAGTGACCACTGCCAGATCTGCCCCTGTACAATAGCCAATATAATTTGGGTGGCAGTGCTGGGAAATATGATACATTGAAGTAACCAATATTTACCGCTTGTTCAAATCAATGATGTATTAATAGCTAGAAAATAATCAACTTAATTTTTCTAGAACTTGAACAGACTTGTAGTAATGTACTCTGTAGTAAATCTCGGCAATACGTAGTTGCGTTGGTGCAATACATGCGCCAGGGAACTTATCGTAACCATCAACAAACTTTCTATTTTCATATATCCAGAAAAACAGATGAAAGATTGATTTAAAGTACATAAATTATTTTTTTATTTAAATCCTGTATCATAGGTTTTAGGATCTAATATACCCGGATATCTTGGTGGAGATTCCAACAGATTCAAATAAAACAGTGATGACAGAGAAATCAAACCAAATTTGCCAAAAATGTCAATAAAAAACCAGATGGATGATTGAAGAAATATTGCCAAGATAAATAATTTCCGAATAAATTTTTCTACACCAGCAGAATGCCCGTGTATTTGAGCGATAGGTTTATTAAGCTCCCAGTTAATGTAAATATATGTTAAACTATTTCATTATTGATAACCAGGCATATAATATGTATGATGGTAAGTATACTAACAGGCCTACCCTTAATACTATTAGTACCTTACTAAGAAGATATACACATACCCAAATGTTATATATGTGTAAGCTTCAGAGACAGACAAACGGGTACGAGCGTTAGCTAAAGCCGATGTGTGTGGGTATGTGTGTGTGTGTATAAGTGTGTGTATACGAACGTACATATCTACTCGAAAATTCAATTATGTTATTATCAAATAATATGCTTATCTATATAACTAATTATTAACAGAGTTTTATACATAATTAACTATTTAATTATTGAGAAAAAAAAGGGTATATACCAAAAACTGTTTCCTTGTATACACACATACACATTTTAGAAAATTTTCAATTTACTCATCGTTAGAAGTAGTCCAGTAAATAAGTCGGAAAATACTGTACAATCTGGAAAAGTGGTGGAACAGCAACGATTTTAAAAATTCTTTTTTTCCTGGATTCCTTAGACCTTCAGGAACATTCATCAGTACTAACCCCTGAATTACCTCGAAAAATTTTCTCCTAATTTTTCAAATTTTCTCATTTTTCGGGTAACACAGGAATTAGTGCTGATAAACGTTCCTGAAGGTCTAAGGAATCCAGGAAAAAAAGAATTTTTAAAATCGGTGCTGTTCCACCCCTTTACCAGATTTTCGGCTTATATACTGGACTCAACTCTGTGTACATAATGCAAGCTTCGAATACGCAAACATGCTTTCGAAAAATATTTACATATATATATATATATATATATATTTTATATATATATATATATATTATATATATGTACTATATATATATATATAAATATATATATATATATATATATATATATATATATATATATATAAATATATATATGTATATATATATATATAATATATATATATATATATATATATATATATATATATATATATATATATATATATATATATATATATATATATATATTATTATTAATGTATAATTTCATTTGTATATACTGTGTTTCGAAAGTTCGATAAATAATATGATTACTTGATAACTAGGGTTGTCTATACAGACTGTGTTGGATGGCTTTTCCGATAGACAATCAATGTTAAATATTATTTATTACTGGCAGGCCGCCTGGTTACTGTGCGGAGTCAGTCAGTACACATAAAGCTAGCAGAGCTTAACATAAAGCTAGCAGAGCATGCGATTACACGATACGACAAAGAGCAGTTTATTTATAATTAGAGAAATTCGATTAGTTGTTACATTTCATTGTTTTTAATGAAGTGGATAATATCAAAATTGGTGGAACCATTGCGAAAATTTAAAAAAAACGTAAGTATCTTGTTAAAATCTTGTACATTTCAACGGGTTTTATATAGCTTGAAATTAATTATAATATACCTGAAAGTACCCACTTAAATGTTAGAAATATCATTATGTTCAGTACAAACTTTTCTTTGAAATCTATTGTATTTGTTTAATTTCAAATGGATACCAACCTATATACTTATTTATTAAGTTAATAAACTGTATACAACAGCAAATGTACTTCACGGTGGTAAAGCTTATAAAGCTTATAAATACATATAGATTTCTTGAAAGTTTTTTTTTTGTTGTATTTTTTAAAAATGTTTGAGAAATAATCATTCGTAATAAAAAAAAAAGAAGTTATTCAATTATTATTTATTACCAAACTCGATATTTATTATATATGTTATGGACCAAGTGATTAATCAGGGCACTATTTATAATTCCCGGGCAATATGAATAATGACAATTCAAAACGGGCTACGTAATTAATACTTATTTAAACTTCATTATTTATCACATTGCCTGGTCATTATGAATATTGCTACGTAACCGTTGTGCAATTTGATAATTAAGGTACATTAGACAGGGCGCGAGGAGCAAGATCAGACATGTATGGACTTGTATATGCACAAACACGCGCTGACCAATCAGAGCTCCTGACTCTGCCGCTGCTTACTACAGAGCGCGATTGTTTACAATTTAGTTTAGAATTGAAAAGTAATAAAGACTGGAATTAATACAAAAGTGCAGTCAATTGTGTTTAATTAGTAATTACGTATTTCAACATGGATAAATCAAAACTAATTGACATGAATCGTCGATTTAATGATATTTTAAATGAGTTGATATCGTTGAAAGATCAGAATATTCAGTTTTTCACCAGCATACGTTATACAGGGATGATTCAAAAAGTGAAATCTTCTAAGTGTATGGTATCAAATAAAAAACCAGAAGATTATCAACGTTTACGAAGATTTGACGTTATGACTATTGGAGAAACAGAAAAATTGATCGTTCCAGTTAAAGAAGACAGTATCATTAGGTTTTACGTACATCACGGTGAAATATTTTAGATTCTACATGACACCCATCTAGCAATTGGACATGGCAGATGGAATAGAATGGAGAAAGAGTTAAATTTTCGCTATCAAAAACATTACGAGAGAAATGACTATCATTTATTTAAATTTATGTAACAATTTATAATAATAATTTATGTCAACATTAAAATAATTTAATAAACATTTAATAAAACACTACTTTTTATTATTCTGTCCAATAAGTGACGGACATTATTCATAACGCTCGGTCAATTTAATTATTTCAATAGTTTTTATCATATTGTCTACTCATATTGGGCATTTTTCAAACTGTCTGGACTTTATGAATAATGCCCTGTTAATCACTTGGTCCATAACATATACACTAACTAATCAGTAAGACTATTCATTCAGAAGAAGTACTACAACTTATTTGTTGCAAGAAAAATAACTGCTTATTTATTACCGAATACAACATTATGAGAAATATTCATTAAATTGAAATTATGAATTTACGATATTATTTTGTATACAAATATCAAATCAATAAATATATACACTGGATGTTTAATGGAAATGTCTTATAGAATATACAGTATGTCTATGTATGAATATACCTAACTTTGATAAATACTTAACATTTTCTTATTGCAAACGTGAGTTAAGATCTCCATTTTTTCCTGTGGAAACATCTGCACACAATGGGACTCCGTAACGGGTCCATTATGTGCAGATTGTCTGGCGAGGAGGAAGAAACATCCAGCCATATTATCTTTGACGGCGAATCTCTAGGTTAAAGCAGATACAGGATATTCGGTGCATTTCACCCCGAATCTATATACCTTCGGGTTCCTGATAAGCAAGCTCCAGGCTATTGGCAACAAATGGGAACAGCGAATCTCTTCGGGCTGAGGTAGAAGGGGGAGCACAATGAAAAATAAGGTCCAAGTTCAATACTTTTTAGACCCCAAGATTTATCTATCTATCTAAGATCTCCATTTTATCTGTTTGAGATCCGTATCTCCAAAACTGACGAACCTTATTGGACGTCATTCGTAGAGATTGCTCTATCAAGTGGAAGCGCTTCTCCTTTTACTTTGAGTCCACCCTCGTTGAACCGTTTCATATTCCCCTGAAGTATAAATGTTTCGTGAATAAACAATACCTTAGTCAGGATCCTAATCGTAAGGTTAACGTTTATCTATGATCGAGACTATCCGCTGTTAGACTGGTGCGAGTTCGTTTGAAGGTTCGTTATGATTCAGCCTCCCTGCACCGAGGATAATGTAAAAACCTGGATAGTTTCCCTATGGTTTTATCATGCATAGTCAGTAAAAATTTACTCTTTGTAGTTTGTTAACTCGTCTATATTTGCTACTAAAAATGAGACAGAAAGAGTTCAAAGAGTCCAAAACTAAACTCTTAAATAATTTTAGTTATCGAATTGAACCGACAGATAGTTAGCCGTTAAATTTTTTTATATTAGGTCAATACTACCATGTGTCTATTTATAAATTCGAGTCCTATAAATAGCTTAGAGTCCAATTTTGATAATTTGGAGTGATGCTCAGATTCTTCTCAGAGCATCGATTGGTCAAAAATTATAGCAAATGTTAATCTCCAAGCTATTTTCAAGTCATATATTTTCATAATTATATAAACTTTTAAATTCAATTCGAAATAACTGTAAAATTTCGACAGTAGAGTTCGATTTTTTGCTGAAATATTCTGGTGGACAACTTTATGAACAATTTCAAGGCAACACGCATAATTTCAATGATTTAATTTTTTAAAATTAATATTATTTTCTGTTGAAATATCAATGATTTGACAGGAGTTGATATAAAAATTCTGGCTACCATTTACAATTCAAAGAATTTAGTAAACAAGATACGATTATATCGATGAATAATGATGAGACGCCACTTTGTATTAAACTATGGACACACATTGAAATCCCGAGGTCCCAATATTTATTTTCAACATAACAATATATTATACATGCATGTATATACATACATATATATATATATATATATATATATATATATATATATATATATATATATATATATATATATATATATATATATATATATATATATATATATATATATATATATATATATATATATATATATATATATATATATATATATATAGGTAATACTATTATTAATTAGTTTGGAATTTAATGATATAGTTTTTTATTTGTAATCAAATTCGATTACATATATTCGATTGGCAGAATGCCTTCAGCGAATAATTAAAAATAAACTGCTTCAAATCATCATAGCGTTCGTTCGTTGTATATATTAACATTAAATCAACTCAGATTTTAATTAAATACATTTATTTACAAGTTACTTAGCGACAATATTATAATTAACAAATTTTAATCTTAAATGCAGTGAAAACCGTTTAGAGTGACATCGAAGTAGTTGTGAATACTAATTTCGATTATAAGTGCATTTCTTACCGAAAAGGCAGATTGATCTTGTGACCTTGTGGCATTATACCCAGCGTCATCATCACCAGCGATGATCATGATGAGACTTTTGTTTGAAACTTTTTTTCAATCAACTCAGTTAGTTGTTATTTTTACTTGTTTTGTAGTTCATTTTAGCCGATAAATTTTGCACGATCGTACAAAATGTTATCACTATAAATAATTTTCATTGTATTTGAAAAATATTTTTGCGAAGTGAAGCCAAATTGTATGCCTGCTTAGTTAAATTCCTTAAGCGAATATTTATGTTTATTTTATAAATGATGGAATTATTAGGAAAATAATATGTTGGCAAATACAATTAAAAAAATGCTGCAAACATTAATTTAATGTTCATAATGGTTTATTATGTCTGATCCGAATAATTTCCTGTTTATATGATCAAAGCCACCATAAATGTTTTATGAAATGTAACAAGTGGTTTAGCCTGGAGGGAAGATTTATTGATTTGATTCTGATTAGTAGGTAAATACCACAAAACGAGATATCTTATAATTAATTTGTGCTCTTCAATGGTTGTATATTTTCATATGTTATGTAATAACTTTTCGATCGAATCATATAAATATTTGTCGTTTATTTGTATAACTAAAGAGTCAATATGCAAATTTTTATCCAATTCGGTCCACTTCACAGAACATACTTGCATATTTAAGTATTACATTACTTGAATCACCAAAAATCAGCAAAAAGGTTTTGTGCTATGATCGAAATTATTCTGCGATAGTTTCGTACGAAAATACGAAACATAAATCGTATAATATTTTGTGGAAAAACAAGAGTTTAACAAAAAATTAACGTTTTTTCATTTTGCCGGTCAGTAACAGGCAAGACTAATTTCTTTGGTAGACAAACGAAATATACATAATCATTTAACACAATAAAATATGACCCTGTACCAATATACAAAGAGCTCGTTTCGACAGATTCACTCACAACTATTCATTTTTCTTTTATCCATCTTGATTGCCATACATTTACTGTCGCAACTATCTAAAACAAAATTAAAATAAACATAGAAATAAAATGTGGTCATGATTTTGTTATCATGTCCAATTACAATTGTGTTATCTTCTAATAATCATTCTCAATCAGCTCTGAATTGAAGATCGAAGATTATTATCGTTCATCGCACTTTAAATAGTTATATACAGCAATAATTCGTTTTAAAGAGAAAGATAGATAGATTGTAGAGGCTGCCCTGGACGGGGTACACTTCGACTATAAGGTCCATTGTGATGCCTAAGGATGTCGGGATGTGAGTGGAGTGGAAGGAATTTTTGTGAATAGGAATACAACTAGGAATTGGTAGGATATGCGGCTGCAGCCGACTATGATAGGAAATATGCCGATATTCATCTGGAGTTCGTGAAGGAAACTGCAGAAAACCTACACAAGCATAGCTGGTTACTTCGTTCTTGTCCATACGCCGACTTGTTTAGTCAGTTATCCCCCTTTTTTTTCGGATCTGATACAAAATTGTCTGTACAAATCCTAATCTGTAAAATATCGAACTCGGTACGTATCATATATAAAATATGAGAAATAAAATTTGTACATTCTTATCTCCAAAAAAAAACTTTTAAAGCTTCAGTTATTTTTAATTGTGTTGAAAACGAAATAATGATCAAAAAATATAAACTATAAAGATTTAAGATGGAATATGAAATGAAATAAATCTTTAATTACAATATTAAGCAGCAGAATATAATAATTGTTACGGACAATAAAATATGATAATTATAGATTAATTAGTACACTCGCAATGCGCTACTAATAAAAGGCATCCATTAAATAATTTTTTATTATTTGTTTCGTTATTAACTTAATGATGTGATAACGTACTACAGTATACGCTGCTTGTCCTGTAGACCACAAAAGTTGATGTCATTTTTTTAAATTTTATAATTATGATTTGTGCCGTTTTTGATAAAATGCCTCGGATAAAAGATGTTCAATATAAATATAGTAACAAATAGAGAAGTTGCATTAATTTTTTATTGCTACAAATTCATATATACATAAATGATGTTGACGTCATTATATCCGTTGACGCTGAGAGTATTGGAACATTGCTATGCACTTGTATTTTCTATATTCAGATCACCATGTGCCATAACAAAAATTCTAATAGTCTCTTGTCTCTCTCGTAAACATGGATGTTTTATCAATTCTCCGTGGCGTTGCTAAAGCGATATAATGACGTAACTGGCGTTTGAATGTACATTTTCAAAAAACAATTTTTAATTGTAAAATTACATGAAAAATTAATTGTTTAAATTGCTTTCTTTTTAAATTTGTTTTAATAAGTCTTAGTAAAAAAAAAATTACAAAACATGCACATTCTCTATTTTAATCGAAATTCTTTTTTCGAAAACCGAATGAAAAAGGCACAAATCAACTATAAAATTTAAAAAAATTACATCAACTTTTGTGGCCAAGTGTATCTACATACATACGCACATGTCTACCATATTAAAATCAAATGATTAATTACTGTATTTTATAAAATTTACAACATCAATATAAAAGTTTTTGACGAATTTATAATTATATTTGAATTACTCTAATTAGATAATAAGAGGTGTATGGGATTATTTTTATATCTCTCTATACTCGTATATATTTGCATATCACAATATAGTCTGTAACTCTGTACTATGGACCACAAAAGTTGATGTCATTTTTAAAAATAATTATTTTGTGCCTTATTGATTCGGTTTTCGAAAAAAGTTGTTCATTAGAAATATAGTACAAACCTTTATTCGAATTTTTTTTTCGAAAACCGAATATATAACGCACAAATCAACGATAAAATTTAAAAAAATGACATCAACTTTTGTGGTCAAGTAGGTAGATTAGTCTCTGAGTGTTACATTCGTAAGCGCGACCCATACGATCAACTACCCAGTGTTTTTTTTGGAGGTTGTACTTCTTTTGGCAAGCGCGGATCCACCGTTGTGGTCACGATGGTCATGCCCACAACCCTAATAGACTTTTGACGTCACACTTTCACGGTCAGTTTAGTCAATTAACCGCACCTTTTTCTTTTTTGATAATTGACAAACTGCCGATGTCTGGACTCGAACCCATAACCTTCCAGTTTTCAAGTAGGCATACTGCGCAGACATAACGCCTAGACCGCTCGCCACTTGGACTGGTAACACCGACGATAACTGTTAGTATTATAAGAGAACAGATTTACATTAAATCTCTTAAAAAAATCCTGATATTATACGGTTCGATTGACATCTCAACGTAGTTTTCACTTGAATTGAAGCATGTTTATTTACTTGACAAATATCAAGGTAAAATATTTTTTAAATAACTTTAAAAATAAGCGAGATATGAATGATTGAAATTCCCGATTAGACAAAGAGTCACCATTTAAAACACACGTAAAACTCCGTTTTTAGCATTTTTGCAAGAAAGAGACAGATAATAATCTTTAAAAGCTTATAGCTTCCTTGATATTTGTCAGATTTTAATTTCGTTTTTAAATATGATTACTGTATTAACAGTATTTTCATATTCTGAAAATAAATGTGAAAAAAAATTTTCTTGCATATTCCCTATTGTTTAAAACAATTGAATCCAGTCGCTAAGAACATCTGTACACATCTAAAACATCTGTATTACATATTACATTATGGTCCGTGTATAGAAAATAAAAAAATAAAAGAGACAGAGATACACATTAACAAATAAACAAACAAATAAATAAATAAAGGAAATTTTCAAACTGAAAGTATTTTAAACAAAATCAGAAAGTATTTAATGATATATCAAAACACATTTACAATATTTGGCAGACATCCCAGAAATGTTTAACAACACATAAGTATTGTCGTCTAGTAAAGTATAAGTGTATTAGTTTGAGACACCACTATAATACTTAAAGTAGTCCGGCCATCCTTTGAGTACAGTTAAATGAACAATTAAATAAAACTTTGTAAAATAAACATTTTTTATATTTTTGTATTCCTAGAAAAAATTCGTTACGCAGGAGCTGCGCCAACTTAGCGAATTTCCTTAGAATACATAAATTACTCTCTAGCGGTCATAATTTTAGTGTGATCAAAATGAAATATAATATTTGATATGACTTAAGTATTTGCAAAAATTAAATTTATTAATAGCCAAAAAAACGGTATAACGATTATAGTTTATAGTTACTATGGAACCGACAATCAAAATTTTATTACAATAAAATATATTCCATGTGTTCGTGTCAAACGAACACAAAATATTAAAAATCGCTCTTAATATTAGAATAATCGAAATAAGTATAAGGAGTAAAGTTGTAGAAAATCAAGTTTGCTACAATTCATTACTTGATCATTTTTCTCAAACTCTAATGTGAACAGAGATATTTAGAATTTTAAGTTTCAATCTTTAATTATAAATATTCCTGTAAATATTAGTGTAACAGAAAAATGATAAGAAACAAAATTACAATAAAACTTAGTACCTACAACTTAACTCCTGATAAATTTTTCGATTTTTCAAATATTAAGAGAGATAGTCAAATTTTGTGTTTTCCCCTCCCTCTAAACCTTCTTTCCCTTCGTCCGATTTTACCCATTAACGAACTTGACCTTTAGAATACCAAAAGCGACTCAAATACCAAATTTCATTCCAATCGGAATAAAACTGAAAACGCTAGAGTCCACAGACATTTTAAAAAAGTACATATGTACATATGTACATATGTACATATGTACATATGTATATATATCCATATATACATATATACATATATACATATATATATATATATATATATATATATATATATATATATATATATATATATATATATATATATATATATTATATACAAATTTTAGCGATAGAGATTTTGTATGGAAGTTCGTCATTTTTATGCAAGAAACATGGAAATTGGTGTTTAGGCTTCTGTGTATAAATTAAAGTCAGTTGCATCAGCGTTTTTGGAAATTAATCCCCTAAGGGGTTAAAATGAGGGACCAACGTTTGTATGAGAAATGCGTCATTTTATGAGTTAGAAACGTGGAAGTATTTAGGTATTTAGGCTTTTTTACATTTGTGAACAGTCGGATGGTTTCTGGCATATTGCCGATGAGAAATATCCGTACATGTGGTCCATATGGCTGGACTATCTTAAACACAAAAAAAAAAATAATTCTCAACGTGTCTAGCTAAGCTAGATCAGTAGTGAATTCTTTCTATCTCTCTGTTAATATAATTTTTAGTATATTTATTTTCAGTTGTTTCCAAAGATTTAAGTAGTTGTTATGTTTAGTTGTTGTATCAAATGATTTTGTGAAAACAAACATATCATTTGAAATGTATAAACAATAATTACATTTAATTTATTCAAATCATTTCATATTTTATAAATTTTAATTTTAATTTAATCTGACTCACACGAACATAATAACTATACACACATATATATATATATATATATATATATATATATATATATATATATATATATATATATATATATATATATATATATATATATATATATATATATATATATATATATATATATGTATATTTGCATGGTGTCTGGGAATTTCATTTGTTTCCGTTTTAGATTACACTGCATGTTTTTCAAATCATTAGATAATTTAATTTCGATGAATATGGTTTCCTGATTAGTAGAATGCCTGAAAAATTTTCAATTAATCTTCCTTTCTCATTTCTATTGAATCTTGATTCGATGATAAATCTTAATTCAGATTCCAGAGAGTCATAGACAAATTTTATCCGGTTTTAATAAACTTGGTATGTAATTCTACTAAACTTAGGTAATGCTTTTCATATTTGATGTTATATTTAAGATATCTCTTACAAATTTTGCGAAATTTGATCTAAATCAGATAAAATCTCGTTTGGATATCAAAAAATTCAAACTCGGTCTTCCGAAGGGAAATTTCATCTGATTCAATAAACATGGTATGTAATTGTTGGAAATTTTGGTCATAAATTTCATATTTAGGGTTATATCTAAGATTTATAGTAGTTTCTGAGAATAATGGTACAAAGTTGGATGGATTCGAGCTCACTTAAAAGATATTTTGATTTTGATTGTAGATTTGGTTTTATATTTATATTTATTCTATAACTATCGTAACAAGTTTCTATCTTTGCGGTCATTTTCAAACTGTTAGGTTTTCTATTTGACTTCGAAGTTGACTAACACTTCTTCTTCTACCACTTCATCTTCAACTTCCCAAAAAATATTGAACATATATTTTTCCTTAGTTGTTCGACCGTTTGTGGATACATACCGACTAAATTATAATCAAATAAAACAAACAATGTACGAAATATTCAGATAGTCAGAATAAATTTTTCATGTGTAAGTCAGTTTAACTAAAGGTATATATATGTATATATATATATATATATATATATATATATATATATATATATATGTAGATATATATATATATATATATATATATATATATATATACTTTGTTAAAAGATAAATGACCCTTGGGATAGATATGGATGCATGCAAATTATATTCCCCTTCAAATATGATAAAGGTATGTATGATGTATACCGATACTCGATTCAAAAAGATTCAATGCGTATTGTCGTAATCAGTTTTAACAATTCAATTTAACTCACTGCTGATATGGTTACAACCGAAAATACTTACGGTATATATTATTATCTAGAACGATGAACAATATGTTTGTCGATATATTATGGAAATTTTTTATTCTATTTTTATTTCACTCTATTAATATGATTTTCTTGATGATTTGGTCTCACTTTAAAAGGTTTCTACAACGTGTTTCGAAAGTAAACTTCCCTTTTTGTTTGAATTCGTTTGAATACAGTTACTCTTCGTTCGATTAAGATTGAGTTAATTGTAATAAATTTTTCCTCTTTGTACCGCTTTGTATGGGAGTAGGAAATTCCTGTTGCAAAACTGATAAGCTTATGGGTTCGAATCCCGACATCGGAAGTTTATCAATTATTAAGAAAATTAAAGGGGCAGTTAATTGACTAAACTGTCGGCGTATGGACAAGAACGAAGTAACCGGCTATGCTTGAGAAGGTTTTCTGCAGTTTCCTTCACAAAATCCAGATGGATATTGACATAGTTCCTATCATAGTCGGCTGCAGCCGCATATCCTACCAATTCCTAGTCTATACACAAAAATTCCATCAACTCCACTTACATCCTCACATCTTTAGGCATCACAATCGACCTTAAGATCGAAGTGTAGCTCGTTCGAGGCAGCTTCTACAATCTATCTATCTAAACTTTTGGAATACATTGTCAGTGTAAATATCTCAGTGAAAAAGAATAACCTTTTTGAACTTCATTTACACTTTACAAGGGGATAATATGATGAATATGGTCGAAATATTTTCCGGAATCAGTTTTCACTAAACCACACATACTTATACTACATTAATATCGTTCTATTATATGCGGCAGAAATGTTTTACTAACAAGCTCTTAAATTTACGCTTGATTACCTTAAATATATGTTCACTAAGATAGCTCTCCTTTTTTTTTCCATAACAACAAGTTTTCCTCTATTTTGATACTTTCGCATATACATATATGTATGTGTGTGTGTGTGTGTGTGTGTGGGAACGTGCGTATGTGTATATTGAAGTATTTTCTTTCATCACCCGTTTATCGATTGACTGACTCAGATATAATTTTCGTATTGGATTTCAATAAACATTGAATAGATATGACAGGTAATCAATTTGTTTTATCGAAGATAAGAGAGACCAATTCTCTAAATCCAATCTTCCAAGAAAAGGGTACTGTTGTTTGTATTTCTGAATATTAAATATATTCACAGCAACAACCTTTGTCAATGTTCTGATATTAATTTAACTGGTTGTTTAAATGGCGTTAAAACTAAAACTTCCCCTTTTTAAACAAATCATGAAACATTATTATTAGTGTGGTCTTTTATGAAGGTTAACTATTTATTTAAGGATAACTTAAAAGTACCATATTCAATAATTTTCAAAATTATCTATAAAGGATATTACACTTAATTATTATATTTTCTTTATTTAATAATTACTATATTATATAAATACGTATTTCGACTACAAGGTAATCATCATCAGTATGAATTAGCTAATCGAAACTATCTCTGGCATATGGAGTCAGAGAGTCTGGGATATGGAGTCACGTGAGACACGCACCAAATTAGCAACGAGCAAAATATCTCTGACCGCATATCCCAGAGATAGTTACTATTAGCTAATTCATACTGATAATGACTACCTTGCAGTCGAAATACGTATTTATAAAATACATATAATTGTTCTAGGAATTGGGACAATATTTGAAATTTATTTTCAAAAAACCTAACCTTAATATTAAATAAGCTAATGGTTATAGAAAATGTGACAAAAATAAAAGTAACGATATTCAAGTGCTAAATACCCGGTATATACTGAATTCATGAAATACAGTTTCTCATAAAAGTTGATTATTTTTTAAATTGAACATTTTTTGTTCTATCTCTTTTGGTTTCAAAGATAGGCTGTTTAACCAATTTGGCCCAAACATGGTCCGATTTTGCCCATTCACGAACTTGACCTTACTTTTTAGCTCTAGAACACACACACATAATATTTATCGTTATCGCTTTTCGTTTTTGAGTTATCGTGTTGACAAACATACGGACGGACGGATATGCGGAAATGGCCGAATTTGGCCATTTTATGAACACTTCAAACATGCCAAACACTTATACCTTAATATACCTTGTATATTATCATATACCGGGTATAAAAATCGATTATTCATTTCAATATGTATGATGTCCCGCTTTCTTTGTCGGTCAGTATACACCACTAATGTTTCAAATTTTTCTCAAATAATATAATATGTATATTGAACTGGTTACCAGCGTGGTTACGCAGGCATAATGTCTGCGCAGTATGCCTACTTGGGAACTGGGAGGTTATTGGTTCGAATCCCGACATCGGCAGTTTATCAATTATTAAGAAAAAAAAACGGGCAGTTAATTGACTAAACTGTCGGCGTATTGACAAGAACGAAGTAACCGGCTATGCTTGAGAAGGTTTTCTGCAGTTTTCTTCACGAACTCCAGATGAATATCGGCATAGTTCCTATCATAGTCGGCTGCAGCCGCATATCCTACCAATTCCGAGTCTATACACAAAAATTCCTTCCACTCCACTCACATCCTCACATCCTAAGGCATCACAATGGACCTTATGGTCGAAGTTTAGCCCGTCCAGGGCAGCCTCTACAATCTATCTATGTATCTATTTTGATCTGGTTTAGTAAAATGTCTTTAACATTTCTTTATATAGTTGGCCATAACAATAAAATCGTTTTTTCTTCTTCATTTTTTTTCTTTCGTTTTTATGTTCTTTGTGATTAATAGAAAATCTGTTGAATGTAGAGCTTTTTGTGAAAATTAAATTTTGTGAAAATGGCGCGCGTATTATAGATAAAGAAAAATCAATCAAATACAAACGATATTATACATTTGTTACACACAGAGCTATTGTAGTTTTTTTTTAATATATTTATTTGTAGGATTGAATCTGACAACTGATTCATACTATCCGTTCTGGTTGTTCATGTTCCTAATGTGCTCTTTTCATTGATATATATCGTAGTTGCTTTTTATTCGATTATTTACTAACAACATGGTCTCCAAAAATGTTCCACCTGAAATCACAAGATGATTATAATATAGATTGATTATGATAAATTGTAAGATGTATACCATAAAAATTCGTTACGCAGGAGCTGGTACAATTTAGCGAATTTCCTTAGAATACATAAATCACTCTCTAGCGGTCACAATTTTAGTCTGATCAAAATGAAGTCTACGATATTAGTATTTGCAAGGCCAATTTTATTAATAAATGACATACGTCGAGGGGAATGAGGGGGTATAAAGAAAGAAGAAAATACAAAATATAAAATATTTCTCTTAATATTAGAAAAATCGAAAAATGCGTAAGGAATAAAGTTGTAGAAAATCAAGTTTGCTACAATTCATCACGTTATTATTTTTGCTCAAACTCTAATGTGTACAGATATTAAGGAATTTAATTTTCAATCTTAAACCGTCAATATTTCTGTAAATATTAGTGTAACAAAAAAAAAAGATAAGAAACAAAATTACAGTAAAACTTAGTACCTACAACTTTACTTCTTATAAATTTTTCGATTTTTTGAGTATTAAGGGAGATATGTGAAATTTTGTGTTTCCCCCTCCCATTAAACCCCCTTTTTCCCTTGCCCGATTTTACCCATTAACGAACCTTTTGAATACCAAAAGCGCTTCAAATACCAAATTTCATTCCAATCAGATGAAAATTGTGACAGTTGGAGCGATTACAAACACACATATATATATATATATATATATATATATATATATATATATATATATAAATGTGTATATATGTCCCTATATATATATATATATATATATATATAAATTTACAGATGGTGATTTTCAACATCTAATAGGTAGGATCGATGGACGTTTGAAGAAATTTTGGCAAAATTTTGAAGTAAGTACTCTATTTCCTGTCAGGAAATTCGCTAATAAGAAATGTATTAAATAAGTTAGTCATTTTAATACCTTGTTACCTTGACAGGTCATAAATTGCTGCATTAACTGTATACATACCTACATACCTCCCATTTTCCCTTTTCAAGTCCCTGATCGGGCGCCATAAATGTAGGAGATTGGATAAATTAGAAGATGAATGTTCATTTTCAGCGAAAAACGTATACTTAACAATATGTTTTAATATGCTAAAATACACCTACCATCAAAAATTCAGATTTTTACCGCTAAATCGAATTTTCTTCTCGAATTATAGCTTAATTTGAGAGCCATTTTCCTGCCAAATGCTGCTTTCAATATAAAAGCCACAGTAATTAAAGAATTCTTTATAAACAGTTTCGAAAAGATTTTGGTAATTAAAGAAACTTTTTCGAAGGTCGACAAATTTCAATCAATTAATTAAAAGAAAATGAATCTAGTTGTGTTGATGAAATGTACTTTATTATAGTGAACATTATCGAAAAATTTGTATGTTTATAGTGTTTATACCTAAAAATAAGTAGACTCTTCGGAATATTATTTGATAAAAAAAAAAAAAATATATATATATATATATATATATATATATATATATATATATATATATATAAAGTAAAGTTCTATGTTTATTTTCCACTTTACAAGTTTACATTTCTCGTACTTATCATCTCATTTTTCTTCAAATTTTCACAAACGATGATGATGTTTAAAAAAAAAATAAAAATGAAAAACTTTTTTTTATCTCTTAACAAAAAAATTTATTTTGTACACAAAAAAATCATTTTTCCAAGGTAAATAATATATATTATACTCTCTAAACTTATGGGGAAAAACTGTTTGAAAAGTGAAAAATAACTGTACTTGAGTAATAATATTTGAGTTTTTTCTTTCTCTAGATTTGTGAATGAAATGATAGAGCTATTGATATTGAAAGAAAAGGTTTTTTAATTATATTAAAAATATCTGGTTTACGGCCATACAACACCCTCCGTATGCAGACTACCGTTTGGTGTCCCACAACTCCTAATGAAATAACTACGAATAATAGTAATAGGGTTTGACCCCCATTTCTGAAACGCACAGCTGGTAGAGGTCACCATAGAATTGTTCATTTGTCTGTCTGTCGGTCCGTCTGTTGACGGACATTGAAAAGTGTGACGTTTAATTGAATACAAAAAGACTTCTGTTTTAAAACAAAAACTTTTGCCTGAAACTTTTTTCTTACACACTTTAATTTTGACATAATTTCAGCTCAATAAGCATGTAATTATAGTAGATTACAGAAACAATTTTAGTTTTTACTTGAATTTGTTGATTTTTTCTATTATTTTATAGCTAAACTATTGAAAAAAAGGAGATAAACGTTAAAACTTTATTTATTTAAAATTTGATCTATAACTTTTGCCGAAAACTACTTTTTGTACTTATTTATCGTGTAATTTTTTAAATAATTATCGAAAAATGTGTTTTTGTGTTATATAAGGTGGCGCATAAGTAACGTTATGATTTAATTAGTGAATAAATTTTTTGTTTACGAATTTTTTTGATTTTTTTTTTAGAATTAACTTTGAAAAATTTGAGAAATTTATGATGGAAAGACTTGGCACAGAAAAAACAACCAAAGTTGTTCAATTTTATTATGAAAGTGAGCATTCGATTATTCAGACACAAAGATCATATCGAAATTTCTTTCATGTTCCGACAATTTACCGATTGTTTCAGCGTTTTCGGCAATATGGGGCTGTCTTCTGCGTGAAATGATGTGAACATTGCTCGGGTGCAAGAAAGTGTTGAGGAAAACCCTGAAACTTCCACCAGGCGACGTTCTCAGCAGTTGGTGATGTCTAGGCGGTCTTTGTAAAGAATTTTACATACGTTACACCTTTTCCCATATAAGATTCAATTGGTTCACGAGTTAAAACCAAATGATGCACAAATACGCATTCATTAATTAAATCATAACGTTACTTATGCGTCACATGCTGGACATTCTTAATAATTGATTTTTGACATTTTTCGTCAATTAATTTTTCACGTAAAAACTTCCCGAAAATGTGTTTTTGGATAAAATTACAATAGGTTTTTAATAATAAACAAATTACAATAGATTTAACAAAATTACAATAGATTTAAAAAAAAAAAATGTGTGTAATTACAAATTACATTGGTCTTTATCTTCATGACCGTATTATCGGTTTGATATCATACATATTTCGATTACTAGTGTTGATATCAATAAGTACTACGTATGATAATACTTGTTGTGTATGTGAATACTTTGCAAATACCATACAGCCAACGATCTAATAAAATTGAACGTTAATGAATTGAAAAGGTTGACCACAATCATTCTCTAAATCTATGTAAGGGGAGGGGGTAGATATTTTGGTTTTTGAGGTTGCGCTACATGTGTATGTGTGTGTGTATGTGCATGTGTATATGTGTGTGGTTGTATCAAGACCGCACATTAAGAAGTTTTCACACAAATTTCTTACTTGAGGCGTTTGAACATTAAAACTCTATTTATAATAAATTTTGATTTTAATTATATAAGCTTTAATTTATTTTCCGTCTCTATATAGAGGTTATGAGTTAGTCTAAGCAGACGGCCTGGAGTTTACATCCTTTCTATATGTTTTGGGGTCCACTGATTTCAAAAATATGATTTTTCGTCGGTAATAAGTATTTTTCTCTCGAGAGTTCGAAAATGGTTGAATATTGGAGTTATATTTGAATACCTGGTATTACATCGATGTATAATTTTCTACATCGATGTCTACATATTGATTTACAATTTATCACACTATGATTTATTCCGTAGGATTAATGATTTTTGAGTAATTTTTGAAAAACTGAAAAAAGATTAGTAAATTTCGGCGTTTCTGTAGTACCACTTCAGATCACTAACTACAAATCAAACTACAAATCACTTTATCTCGATTTAAAACAGAGTAATTAAAACGATTTGAAAGCACAGTCTTGCCATCAAAAACGGATGACATTCAGTTGAAAACATCTTTGAATAGCCTATGTTGGTTTAATTTTAAAACAAAGCGCTCCACATTTTTTTTTCATTTTTACTGCGTTATCTATTAATAAAAGCGGGTAATTTAGTCTTTTGTTAGAAAATAAAAAAACTATTTTAACAGCGCTCACTGTAACTGTAAAAACTGTTTTAACTGTCAAATATTTATCTTTGATATGTTTAAAGGTTGAATAATATATTTCATTTATTATATTCTAAAAAAATTAGAGAATATAAATATGCCTTTTCTTGGTCCTCGAAACCAATGTAATCCTTAACATACTGGGTTGGTAACCTCTTAACATTCTGGGTAGGTATATAAATAAATAATGAATGACTATACTAAACAATACATATATGATAATTATTTAAATTTTGTAATTACATTGTAATAACAATAATATTAATACTTAAAATATATATATTTAGAATACTGAAGTATTCTAAAAGATAATTGTTCATACTTAAAAGACATAAAGAAACACCACCATAACAACATACAAACATACACATACACATACACAGAGATATAGATAATAAAATGATGTTTTTACTGATAAATATTTTACGATAAAATATTAATAAAATTTTATGATCGTGTAAATTAATAAAATGTATTTTAAAACTACAACACAAGCTTTTACAACAACTACTAAAACGCTGGTTGCTTTTATTAAAGCTTTCACAAAACATTTACAACATACCTATATAGATTATTATTATTTTTTATACATATATCTATATATATATATATATATATATATATATATATATATATATATATATATATATATATATATATATATATATATATATATATATACATACATGATGATGTTAAAATTTTAATGTTTTTAGTTTTATTATTTTATAGTTTAACATTCTGATTTATCTATTGTATCTGCTGTTTTATTGGTCCTGTAAAAAGCGGGGACTTGATTTCGGGTGACTGGGACACAGTGGCGTAGCGTGGGTGTCAGCCGCACGGGCCGAAATATAAAATTTTGCCCCCCTTTATTTAGGTATTTCAATTTAAAAGACTATAATATACAGTAATTCTAAAGAACTTTTCGGCAAGAACAGTTCATCATTATCGTGTAATGTATAGGTTACAAATAAAAAAGTTAGATAGATATATATATATATATATATATATATATATATATATAATATATATATATATATATATATATGTTTTACAATATAATAATCACATTTATTACAAAAATTCTTACACATATGCCACTTACATTGATATAACAGGTATAGAACACTTATGATTATACCTTGACGATCAATAAGATTAAGCTATTATCTAATTGAATATAAAACGCAAATCGACTTCCAACTGAACTAGAACGATACTTTTAATATTTATATTTTTATTGAAAAATAATATACTTGTTAGAATTAAAAACAAAACTTCTGTCTTCAACTAAAACTTAATTCGTCTACTTTTCTAAGTGCAACGTCTTTTATTGCACTATCAAAATATGAAATGGTTCAAATATTTACAAGATATTATTATTATTTATTGTGAAATTTTGACGCCCTCTAAAGGTGCCGCCCTGGGGCACCATTACGCTACGCCACTCCTGGGGCAGTTGGCTAAGAAAGATCAATTCAAGTAGTATGGTGATCTTCGAAACAATAAGCTTACTGTGTTTACAATCGGTTGACAATTTACACTTTAAATTTTATAATTGATATATGCCTTATTTATTCGGATTTCAACAAAATGTTTCGAATAAAAGTTGTTACAATATTTATAATGCACAACTTTTATTCGAAGCATTTTTTCGAAAAACATCAATAAAGCACAAATCAATTATAAATTTGAAAAAAATCACATAGATTTGTGTCATTCATAATACCAACAGTCGATCATACTTATCGATTATAAGTAATGAGTTTTTTCGAAACCTGCTATTTTGAGATCATCATTTGTATTTTTTTGTAATTTGTATTCAAATTCGACAAATATTTAGGAAATTGGTCAGTACGAAGGATTCCCGTAAAAATAAAAATAAATATTAATAAGAAATATAATGTAATCACTAAGTAGCCATGGTGTATTGATGAGCAATTCAGATAGACGGAGGTCTATGGTTTGAGACATATTGTTTACATTAGATTTTTAATATTTTTTTCAATTTTGCATATTATTTATTTTAATTAATAATTTGAGACTAACTAAATTGAAAATTATGTTTTAAAATGAACAAGCTTTATTGGATAGTATTTGTTCATCAGTAACACATATAAAATTACAATCAGATACTTGGTTCGCTATTTACATAAGAGTATACATAACTATATTAAACAGCAGAAAATGGTATTTCTTTGATTTAAATTTGTGTATATTTTAGTATTAAAGTCACTTTGTACACTGTGTTCAAAGTATATTGAGCACTACAAATATCATGTTAAAACACAGCTATTTAAATATATTTCCCAACAAACATATTTTAAGTGTAATAAAAAAAAAACTCAATAAACACAAGTAAATCAGTGATGTGATATAGAGTAAAATAGTTTTATTCTACCTTTAAAGATGTTCCAGCACTGTGAACACATACTTACACATATTTTTGTCACACAGGTACTTACACACACTATCAAATATTTTCGGTATGGTAATCTGACAACGTTGTTCTGTTAATATACCTGTTTATATATATATATATATATATATATATATATATATATATATATATATATATATATATATATATATATATATATATATATATATATATATATATATGTTAATATAAATATATTATTATTGCTTATGTCAACAGTAACAATTCTTACTCTTTACTTGATGCAACTTGAGAGAGATTGGCGCACAACGTTGTCAGACCATAATTGTTCAAAAATAATATTTTTAATTATTCTATTTCGAAAACAAAACAGTAACACACGAATTAAAAAAAAAAAATTATATAGGAAATATTAAGAAATACTCTCCTAGTTTTTTTTATATTCTGTCGAGTATTTATTCTAATACAACAGATAACAGTAGGGTGGGCATGATGTTTTACATGCTTCTAATGAGAGAGAGTGAGAGAGATTGATATCTTTGATATTAATTATCTCGGGATTTATTAGAAAACGTTATTTTTAGTCTGTAAAAAAAAATTGAGCAAAATCTGTCGAATAGTGGTGGTATGCTGGAACATCCTTAAATATAAATTATAACTACCTTTAAAGTATACATTTAATGATGTGACTTTTCAAACACGCAGTATACATAAATTTTACTTATTGTGTAAGTTTTGTTAAACTTGCTTAATGTTAAACTTTTCACTTGTTAAAATGTATTTATTTTGTATATGTTTGTATGTATTTAAATCTTTGTTTTTATGTGTACTAGATGTTTCATGGAAAATATATCGTGTGTATATTTCATAAATTGCATAAACTAATGCGAATAATCCATATCTAAAATAGTTACTCGATGATTCTCGTTGTGATCTAGAGCAAAAAAGTGAGGTGAAATTCGAAAAGGAGCAAAATCAGTTGCGTTTGTTAGAGGAAATCTCTAGCTTTGAAATCATAAAAATAGAAGAAAAGTTTATAGACAAAAACTGCCCTTTTTTATAGGAGTTTTGTTAACAACACTTATTCTTTAATAGTTTTGCCACAATTTCAGGTCAAACATCAGTAGTTACTGTTGATGACTTTGTATTTTTATACATTTATGCGTTTAAAATAAACAGTTTACGCATTGATAATGAACTCAATATATACCAGGTATCTAAGCAATTAACTCTGTTAATTATTATTTTCACTTATATTGAGCTAAAGTTGATAAGTTTACATTTATTAATTGTTTAAATGTAATGATGATTTAAAATGGTCATTTATTTATTAAAATATTTTTTCATAAATTCAGTATATACCGGTTATTTAAGTAATTAACTTACTTAGTTGTTATTTTCACTTGTTTTTTTTTTCTAAATTTTGAAATGTCATTTTTTTTATATTAAACATTTTTTGGCAAATAATTTATTTCCAAAATATTGCTAATGCAGGCATTTCTATAGAAACTATAAACTATACTAGAGGACTATAGGGGACCGGCTATAACTTATGTGGCACACTATAATTGGATTCATTTTTGGCCACCTAACGTCGTAACCATAGTGGTTCGTTATCAATACGGGTTTTGAGTACAGAAAGAAGTGTCGTACAATGCTTTGAAAATGGATTATCCAGTAATAAATTAACATAATAAATATATTAGAGATATTGCTGCTCTATGATGTATGTATGTATACAGTTTATTAGAATCTTCGAATTACAATAATATTACCATCGATTTCTTACAATCTATAGTACCTAGCCTAAGCTTTACCTATAAATTGACATCAGTTTACAAAAATCATTGTTAAGAAATGGAAAAAAATCATTCTTAAAAAAACTAAATGGATGGGTGAGCCATCCCTACAACTAATTAAATAATGGAAATAAATATCAATTAATAAAATAACAAATAATATAAAAATAAAAATAAAATTAAGATAAAATTTACATTAAATTAAAATAAGATTAAAAATAATGAAAATGAATTGACACATCTTATAATTTCAACATAATATAAAATATATATTTTGGGTATTTATATAACATTTTGCCATTTATGTTTATAACTGTAAAGTAAAATAATGTTTGAGAGTATATAATATGTTTATTATGTATAATAATTCAACCATTTATATACACACTGAAGAAGAATCCATTTCGAAATATTCAAGTTTGTTTCTATTCATATCTTTGGTATTCAAAAAAAAAACAACACCATTAAACAGCAAACTGCAAACTAATGTTTAAGGACATCAACTAATATTTACTATGAAAATAATTAACTAAAAGTAGCTTTAAAGTAGTGTTTACTTTATCTATTCAATGTGTGATAGAAGTTAATTTTAAAGATAAAGATTTTACGATTTCTACTATTATAATAATAATAATAATTAGAAAGAGGGGTATCGCAAACGGGTCCCTAGTATCTAGACCAAGGGTTTCTCTGTGCCCTCCTTGAGAACAATTTGTCCCCCGAAGGTGTGACGCCTCCGGGTAAGAGGTGCCACACAAAAGGCCCATAAATTCTCCGCCGGGATTGATCCCAGGATTGATGGATCCAAAGTTTCGGACCCAAACATTCTATATCTGACACCTTACAGGCTTCTACAGGTGCATATAATATGGTTTCATCGTTCTCCATACAGGCCCTACAAGTGGGATCATCAGAGATCCCCAAATTATGACGGTGGTAGTTCAATCGACAGTGTCCTGTCAAGAGCCCCACCACTTTTCTCAACTGCATTCTATTGAGCCTCAACCGAGCACAGTCAAATGGCCTAGCTGTGCTCAAACAACTTGGTCTGTCGCATGCCCTGCGCAAAGTCCCAGTAATCGAGATGAGCTTGTCGCAGCCACTTCTCACCTGGATGAAAGGCTTAGGTGAAAGGGACGCTTGAGATGACCCCTCATTTCTACTATACATTTCTACTATCAACAATGTTAAATTCCCATTTAAAACACGAATGTCGATGATTGTCGACTGTTACATAGCCAATCGTTACTATGAAAATGTGACGGTCTAATCTGAAAATTCATTTCACCACCCATATAAAATCATAGTTGTATAGTCAGCTATAGATAATAGGGAATATGCATGAAAATTTTTTTTCACATTTATTTTCAGAATATGAAAATACTGTTAATACTGTAATAATATTTAAAAACGAAATTAAAATCCGACAAATATCGCTATAAGCTTTTAAAGATTATTATCTGTCTTTTTCATGCAAATATACTAAAAACGGAGTTTTACGTGTATTTTAAATGGTGAAAGTGTAATATGACGTCACATAACATATCAAGAGGGCTATCACCCTCTTTGTCTAATCGGGAATTTCAATCATTCATATCTCGCTTATTTTTAAAGTTATTTAAAAAGTAATTTTACCTTGATATTTGTCAAGTAAACATGCTTCAATTCAAGTGAAAAAAAATTTTCATGCATATTCCCTATTTTACATCAAAAGTACATTCATTCTTATGTATTCTCATTCTTATGTATTTTCCCAGCGCCTCCACCATATTTGAACTAATTTACAATTTCTCATAATTGAACTGCGTTTCCATTAATTTTTGTAATTAAACTTTTAAATCGTTACGATAATAAGAAGTGGAAGAGAAGTCAGTTTCAAGATTTTATTCCATAGTTGTTGCAGATCAGGCTAATAAAAGCGTGAGAACAGGGTCCATTCCGTTGTTTCAAGTGTACACTCCTGTTACAAAAAAATTGAACAAGTTCAAACTTCCGAGTGTTGCTGTATGTAATATTATACATATATACAGTAATATACTGGATCAATACCAGACAAGTAGCTGAGCGGTCTAACGCGCTCTGCCTACTTGAGGACTGGAAGGTTAGGGGTTCGAAACCCGACATCGGCAGATTGTCAATTATTTAAAAAAAAGGGGGTGGTTAATTGACTAAACTGTCGGCGTATGGACAAGAACGAAGTAATCGGCTATGCTTGTGAAGGTTTTCTGCAGTTTCCTTCACGAACTCCAGATGAATATCGGCATAGTTCATATCAGAGTTGGCTGCAGCCGCACAACCTGCCAATTCCTAGTCTACACACAAAATTCCTTCCACTCCACTCACATCCTCACATCCTTAGGCATCACAATGGACCTTATGGTCGAAGTGTGTCCCATCCAGGACAGCCGCTTCAATCGATCTACTGGTTCAAATATTTTGAATGGGAGTGTACTATGGGCTACAAAACAGTACCCATTTTTTAAAATTTTATAATTGATTTATACCTTCTTCATTTGCTTTTTGGGAAAATGTTTCGAATCAATCGAATCTGTTATTATATTTGTAATGAACAAATACTATCCGAACAATTTTTATGAAAACCGAATGATTAAAGCATAAATCAATTATAAAATTTTGAAAATTTAGCGCTACTTTTGTGAACACATGGCCTCAAATGTTCATTCACTTGTGCATTCTTCTTAATAATCGATTTGAATCAGACACAATAATTACACTAAAAAAAAGAAACAATCTATATATTATATTATATTTGTGCAATCGTTTCTACAGTTTTTTCAATTTTGTTCCTGATTAGTTTTATTAACTAGTTTTGTGATTCAAAGAAGTGAAGTCTCAATTTCAATTTTATTGTATTGAATATTTATCATATTTATTTAAAGCGTTATCATTTCAATTTTATGATTAGTAAATCATTGAATCTGACTGATTCACTATTCGAATAATCGTTATCTATATATTTAAGGACATATATATATATATATATATATATATATATATATATATATATATATATATATATATATATATATATATATATATTTATATTTATATTTATAATATATATATATAATCTATTTCTCTTCAATAAACACATCACTCACTCATACAAACTATTGTGCATTTTACTTCCTTTTAAGGTACAAATATGTAGTACATCATTTTATTTCATTACATACAGGATGATTTAAATATGCTTTGTATTCGAAAAATATCGTGTTATAGAATCTTCTTTCCAATTTTTTTTGTTTTTGTGTACACATTTGGCCTGAATACCATTTGAAACATATTACTTGCATGGTCAATATATACAGTATTATTTGAAGAAAAAAATTTGTACTTAAAATGATTAACAACTGTTACATACTCATCGATCCTTACATCACTCGCGTTATGCCCCGTAAGCTCCTTACCGTTTAGGCCACATATGTCTTAGCTTATAATGTGTCTTATATTTTTTTTAAATCTACATTTTAGATGAATAGTTTGGCATGTTTTGTATTGAAATGATATGGAATAGACAAAAATCCATTGGCGATTTAACGAGATGAAATTCGTTGACAACCATTTTTAGATAGTTAATGTAGGGAAAAAATTTTATACGCTGAAGTTCGTTTATATAGATTTTCCCAGATGCTTGGTTGCATACCGAGTTACCGAGTTAGATAGATAGATAGATTGTAGAGGCCGCCCTGAACGGGCTACACTTTGACCATAAGGTCCATTGTGATGCCTAAGGATGTGAGGAGAGTAGAAGGAATTTTTGTGTATAGACTACGAATTGGTAGGATATGCGGCTGCAGCCGACTATGATAGGAACTATGCCGATATTCATCTGGAGTTCGTGAAGGAAACTGCAGAAAACCTTCTCAAGCATAGCCGGTTACTTTGTTCTTGTCCATACGCCAACAGTTTAGTCAATCAACCACCCTTTTTTTTTCCTTAATAATTGACAAACTGCCGATGTCGGAATTCGAACCCATAACTTCCCAGTTTCCAAGTTGGTATACTGCGAAGACTTATTGCCTTAGACCGCTCGGCCACTTGGACTGGTAGCATACCGAGTTACTTTCTTTTTGGAAGACCAGAATGATTTTTTGGTACTCTTACTAAAACAAAAATATTCCATTCAAATTTTTAATTATATAGTACCGAGTACCGAGTACCGGCGCGCTGTTTGAAAGTCTTTTGATATTATATTAAAGTTTTGAATATCTTAATAATAGGGAATATGCATGGAATTTTTTTTTCACTTGAATTGAAGCATGTTTACTTGACAAATATCAAGGTAAAATTACTTTTTAAATAACTTTAAAAATAAGCGAGATATGAATGATTGAAATTCCCGATTAGATAAAGAGGGTGATAGCCCTCTTGATATGTTATGTGACGTCATATTACACTTTCACCATTTAAAATACACGTAAAACTCCGTTTTTAGTATTTTTGCCAGAAAGAGACAGATAATAATCTTTAAAAGCTTATAGCTTCCTTGATATTTGTCGGATTTTAATTTCGTTTTTAAATATTATTACAGTATTAACAGTATTTTCATATTCTGAAAATAAATGTGAAGAAAAAATTTTCATGCATATTCCCTATTGTGTTGACATTATTTAATATTATTTTAATATTATTTGGGGTAAGAAAAATAAATGATAATTTTGATAGTGGGTAGTTTGTCTACTTTCCTTAATTGTTCCAACATTCTTTCAATTTGGCAATGTTTTTGCAAAATTACAGTAAACAAAATCGTACTGTAAATAATACAGAACTTGTATGAAAGGTACATTATATAGTACGATGAACAAATAGGGAGGGTAGCTATAGATAGATGAATATGCAAGGGGTTGTGTAATGAATCAACTATGTTAGGGATGAGATATTCCAGTATTATACACATTCATACACACACACACATACACACACACACATGTATTATACGTATTGAGTAACTTGACGTCTGCCAACATACCTTTAACCGAACAACGTTACAAACGACACACATCATACTCTAGTCCTAGTGCAACCAGCCAGCCAAACTAGTGTATGTATGTGTGTAAGTGTGTGTGTGTGTGTACGTAGAAGACGAGATTCTATTCTAAGCTCCTTCCGTAGTATTATATTCGTACAATGTGACGACTTCACCAAACTACAAAGTGGAACAAGAAGGCATTGTAAAATCTGTCACTATATCTTATTCACTTTAGCACATATTCAATCAATATGGTTGTGTCTTACTTCATTTATCATCAAACTTTACCATTTAGAGATGGTATAAGAGTGAATAGATTATAGATCATTGTATATAAGTATTATATACTACAGGATGTTTGGAAATTATTTATCATCAAGATGGGGGAGTGAATATTATTCGAAATAATGTTCATGTGAATCATGAAGACTACACAAGGAGATCGAACTCCATGTGAAAAAATAATTGACAAAAATAAATAAGATGTTAATAGTGTTCCTTCTATACCGGAAACAGTGGAAAGAGTATAAAGCGCCAGTTTGAATTGAAAAACATGACGCATTTATGTAGTATTATAAAAATTATTTGAAGCCAAAATATTTTTCCAATAAAATAATTTTTTTTAAATAAATGAAATAAAGTAATTAGTTGAAGTAAGTGATAGTTAAAAATTCACAAAAGAATAATATAACAATAAAAAACAAAATAATTATAAAACATCGAATAATTAAATAGTAACCTGTAAAATTGGAATTGTAAAAATGCAAATAAATTCAATAAAAATAAATAATATTAAAATTATTAAAATCAATTTAACGATTATTGAATCAGATATTAAATTAAACTTTTATTTATTAATAATAAGTCTAACAAAATGACAAATATATACTTCACTCCTATTTATTATACTATATTCACTTCGGTACGGATGGACAACTAGCGACGCTAGTGGCATAAAAAGTAAATATAATTTATACCATTACATTGCCATATTTTGTCAATTCTCCCGTTTGAGTTCGGTCTCCTCGTGCAGTCTTCATGGTGTGAATCTATGTATACAGTTATCGGGACTAGCGAAAGTGTAGTAAAAATGAACAATACTTCGATAGAGATTTAGTACAAGACGGATAAATTTAATTGATTAGAAGATGACTTCAATAAATAGTCATTTTTTATATAAAATCCATCTTTTAAATATGTTCATGTGAATATTGGCTATGTACAAAGTTGTCGAAACTAGCAATGGTGTAGTAAAAATGAATAATACTTCGAGAGATACTTAGTATCTGACGGATAAATTTAAATGGTTTAAGTCTCAGCTGTGGTTTGCCAAATGGTTAGAAGATGGCGTCAATAAATATTAATTTTTTATATAAAATCCATCTTTTGCCAATCTGAAAATGTTTGGTTTTGAAATGGACTCTTGGGAAATAGAGGTTAAAACAATCTAACTCAGAGTTTCTGGTTAATAAGGCTGTTTAGAAATAAGTCAATGGATATTTTTCTTTTGTAAAATCACATTTATCTATAACAGACCAATCAACTAAGGATTCAACCATGAAACTAAAGCTAGAAGATAAATTTTTCCATTAATGTTCGTTCTGGCAGTCTAAAGACTTGCTATAAAGTCTAACACTATCTCGTGTCCCCGCGAGGCGGGACACTTAATGTTACGAAAATCTGTATATATAGGTAGTTTCTTATATGTCTTTAGAGGTTATTATAGAACTTACACTATTCTCGAGACCCTTGAGATTTTAGAGTGGAATATGGCGGCCAACAAGGGTTATGGTATTGATCCGGAAATCGAATTTGGGTAACTGTAAGAAGAGGATTAACCCATCGATTAACAAGAATTTTAAGGTGTATATCAATAATTCATATACAAATTTATGATCTATTTGTGAAAATCATTGCAGTACTATCTTGTTATTTGTTCACAAAAAATGATATTTCTTACTTATAATAAATAAAAAGAAATTTAAGTTTAATCACATTGACTATAGATTATATTATCGAAGAATTATTATCGAAGATTTCACCAGAAAGTAAAAAACGTCGCTATTCAACAATGTATTGAGTTTTTTCAAATGCAATAAGTACCCTTGATAAATTTATTAAAGTCAATATTTACAATTTATATATATCGTATCGAGTCTCAATTTGTAGAAAATCATTATTATTCATTATTTACATTATGTAGAATTTTAGTTAATAATGAGATAAATTTATTTACTTAGAATCAATAATAACTATAAATACGAGGAAAATTCTATAGACAGTCCCACCTCGAAAGCAAACAAAAATTGAAACTATCTTTCACTTCTACCGCCCGAATTTGAACAATTGTTTTCATTATATGCTTAAAATATTGAAATGAAGACCTTAGAATATCTATAAATACGAGGAAAATCCTATAGACAGTCCAACCTCGAAAGCAAACAAACATTGAAACTATCTTTCACTTCTACCGCCCGAATTTGAACTATTATTTTCATTTTATGTTTAGAATATTTAAATGAAGACCTTACATAAATATCCTATTGAATAATAATAATTGGGAAGTTTTGCTCTTCGTGAAGTGTTTAAATTTTATCGGGCTATTAAAGTTAGATATATTTAACCGGATTCATCTTCGGACATTATCCGCTGCAGAAGTATCTGCACATAATGGATTCATTATGTGCATGCTGTGCGGCGAGGAGTAGGAAACATCCACCCACATTATCTTTAATTGGGAATCTCTCGGTTATAGCAGAAACAAGATATTCAGTGCACCTCATCCCGAATATATGAACCTTCAAGAAGACCTGATCAGCCAGCTCCTGGATATTGCCAAGATATGGCAGAAGCGAATCTCGTTAGACTGAAGTAGAAGGGGAAGCACATTGGGTCATAAGGTCGAAGTGCAGTAGTTTTATACCCCAAGGTATATCTATCTGTCTATCAAGATATATTTAACCAGTCCGCGTGGTCCAGTTGCTAAAGACACCATACTCGGAACTGAGAGGCTGTTGGTTCGACTCCCAACACTGCCAGTCTGTCAATTAAATTAATTTAAAAAAAATAATGTGGCGGTTAATTGACTAAGCTGTGTGCGTATGGACAAGAATGAAAATAACTGGCTATGCTTGTGAAGGGTTTCTGAAGTTTCGTTTCTCAAACTCCAGATCAAAATCGTCTGCAGTCGCACAACCCCCTAATTTCCAGTCTACATACAAATTCTTCGTCCTTTAGGGGTCGGTAAAAAGATGTAGAAAGGCCTACTTGCCAGGGACTCGATCTCCCATCCGCTACTAATACTACTAGATATATTTTATGTAATAATATTAATCAAGCCCAATATTTCTCAAGTACTTTACTTGATACACACGGTATAGAGTACACATGCAAGGAATACATCCGTTATATTTATATAAGACACATTACATCGTACTAAGTTACTAAGTAATATGCTTTGAATTTATATTAAAGAATTTTGTCTCATCTTTTTATTGGAATGGTTGTAGAATTACTATGGGCATTGTCAATTCGTTTTTGCACGTCCAATCTATTGCAAGTCCAACATACTCGGGTATTAATGAACATACCTTCGTGTATATTTTTATGAACTTTTTTTTAATGCAAATTATTCTGAGAATAAGCTTATGAAATTTTGCACGTGCATTTAAAATCACCCTATTCAAAGTTTTGATGCCGATGTCTCTAAATTGAGAATCATCATCAACGTCATGATGATGCCTCTGAAATGAAGAGAAAGCGAAATGGAAGTAGCAGAGGGGTTATAGATTTACTGAACTGTTTGTATGTATATTGGGTGCCTTTGCATTAAGCTTTATAGCATTACGCTACCAAGATGATATCCCCATCTGTTTTTTTCTAGATCTATTAAAGACTAATGTTCGGTTGTTTACTATCTATTGGAAATCTTGGTTAAGAGGCCATAACAAGTCAAACGAGGGATTCAAAATGTTTGAAACTTAACGTACATCTCGAAAATAACACAAATTGAAATAAGTTTTAGGTCAAAAAAGTTTTGAGTTGAAAAAAACGTCTTTGAAGATCATCTATTTAAAGAGTTAAATTTATAGGACTTCTTTTGCTCTTTTATGAGGATTTGAACTTTTGACAATTGGTGCAAATTCAATTTATTATCGAGTTTATTTTTTGGAAAGGGTTTTCGTTTTTTTTGCTTTAGGTCAACCATTCATTAAGCCTCCTATATACAGCCCCAAGATATCAAGTGACTGCGCATGCCCGCAGCGTTACAGATTTAATGTATACGTTGAAACTAGATTTAAATATTCTATGGTTATTTGGTAAATAATAATACTCGTGAGTCGTGATGTTGTAATGTTTTTTTATATTTTTCAAATAAAAAAGTAAAACTTGTGTTTTGCTTCTCTAAAATGATAAAATTATTTATATAATTCATTATTACTTTCCAAAATGCATTTGAACATACTTTCAACTTTGACTCAAATAAATCCTTGTTTATTTAACAACAATTTACATAGTTTTATAAAAACTTCTCTGCATTTTAAACTATGTTTTATTCGATTATAACGATTAAATTTGTAGTTTCTCAATAAGAACCAATGTTAAAAGTATGATTTTCAATATCGAAAAAAACTGAAAAAAATCATTTGAACTAACATTTTGAAGCACACCAATGAATTCGTATTGCCTTTCTTTATAACATATTTAATTTACAGGAACTTCTCTGCATTTTTTTTTCTCTTTCGAACGTCCTTAAAGGGACTTTTGACACAAACTGTATATGTATACGTAAGTATTGTTGTGATGTAAGCACAAGGGGAACTTGATGTATACATAATATGTATGCTGATAATTTTAAGCTTTGAAGTTTGATAGACAATATTTGGAGGGGTTCGATTTGAGTGGAATTGTTAAGACTATATCATACACGTTTTACCCTGAAAATAGTGTATGGAAGAGCTCTTACAATTAAGAGAAGTTAAATATTTTTAATTATCACCACTGGTTTTATAATATAAATTTTGATATATTTTTTTCGGGTATAGATCTGTTTCTACGATGTTGCGCAATACTACTACTAATATTATTCAGGATCTAAGTTTCTAATCGAAAAGTTGATACAAAATCTGCTTTCATTTTTTGCTGCTATTTCTTGTCGGAATCATTTACCGATTCAAAGGGAATTTACTGATAAATAAAGGTTCGATGAATTTGATATTAATTAAAAAAAATTTATAATGATGAAACTTTGTTTATTGTTCCATGATTAAATAATATTATTATACAAAACTAATATTATGAATCTGAAAAAATTTTTATAAAAAAATAGTAAAATTCTCATGATTTATAATCCCTCAGGACTATTTGAAGTAATACTAAAAAAATGGAGCTAGTGTATTAATTCCATTAGTATAAAAATATATATATATGATGTTTATAAATACGTTTATAATTTGGTGATGAATAAAAATTTCAATTATTTAATCCTTGAAACTTAAATATATAAAGGATCCCGAGTTTTGAGCCTGGAACACAGACATATATACACATACATACTGAAACTGAATGTCTGCACTGGAATATTGGGTGATCATTTTATATGACCATTCTTCATTGACGGATCTTTAGATTCTCAAAAATATTTGAGTTTGTTACGAAATAATATTTTGCCAACTGTTAGAGCATCTTACTAATTTAGACCTGGAATCTGTATGGCTCCAACAAGATGGTTGCCCTGCACACAATGCCATGATAGTAAGGCTGTTCCTGGAATAAACTTTCCAGGAACGTCTTATGAGTGGTTTTGGAACCTTCAAGTGGCCAGCCAGATCGCCAGATCTACCTCGTAACGACTTTTTTGTGGGGTTTTCTGACAACACAGATCTATTCGCAGAATAGGCCGGAAAATTTTCAACAGTTAAGGCAAAGAATTGTTGAAAATTGTGCGAATATTTCTCCTCAAGCGCTAGAAAATACCCGGATAGATTTCTACAATCGACTCGGATATTGTTTAGCAAATAATGGAGGAATATTCGAACCGTTTGTTTTATTATTATTTTTTTGTTGGAATTCTATTTTTTTTTCTTTTTGGGGTTTTATTATTCTTTAAATTTGTTTAGATTGTTGTTTTATGTTATACCGTTAATAGAATACTATCATTTATTTTCAAACATTCCATATACAAATAAAATAAAGGATATTCAAAAAAGAATTTTCAATTGTTAGAAGTAATGCTAAGCTTAAGAAGGCACCAATGAACATATTTAACCCACTCTCATTACAGTTAATGCAGTACAAAACAGTCCAGCAAGCATACACAACAGACACACTACAACTAAGGAGTACCCCCACTATTTTTATTTCTTTATTAAGCATATTGTGTATACTTATTATAGTAAATAATATTTAAAATTGATTCTCTATAAGCAATGCTTTCCAACACATTCAATATACTTATAAAATATACTTATACTTATAAGTATAAATCATTGCCTGTATACAATAGATATGAATATTTATATACAAGGCTAATTCCCATTTAAATCACGAATGCCGATGATTGCCGACTGTTACATACTGATTGTTATTGTTATTATAAAATTTTTACACATTCTAGAGTAAACATAATATCTCGAAAGCGTAGAATAATAGATATTAAATTTTTATATCAATAGATGAATTGCAGCAGAGATTATATTGACAGAGGGAAAAACAGTGAAATTCTAGGAAGAATTGTTCAATGCTTCAAACGATTTATTTAAAAAAAAATGCATAACATTTTCTAGGAAAGTCAACAACAAACACGGATATGAATACTTGTGTGTTGAAATAAAAATTTTTTCAATCAATTGAAAATTTTTATCTGACAATAAAATAGATTTACAATTCTCAAATGCAAATATTTGTACGATAAAATTCAGGCCCGGATCTAGAGAGAGACAATGCTGAAATTTGGCAAACCGTCTACCCTATGATTTCGAGAATATGCGTTAACAAAGGGCCACTGATAGCTGATGCAGTTTTTGTTGATATTTTTGTTCCAATGGGATGCCTACCTTTCAAAAAATACCTATAAATTTAGTCTAGCGATATTTAATTACAACATACGATGTGACATAAGGGTTAAGATTCGTACATCACTTCTCCTGATGGATGTCTCTTCTAAGAGTGAATTCGTCTTTGAGAGTTTGCTTTGGACCTTTTCGTTAATACAGCTGGTGATGCCTCTCAGTTGCGGTATCAGAAGTTGATTTCTTGTAAGGGCTTATATTGAGTGAGGATCTGTGGACACATACTTACTGTCTACATCCAGAATTTATACCAATACCACCAATCTTTATTTTAAAATTGGGACCGTCTCAACTGCTCTACCCAGAGCAGTAAAGGCTTAAGGTTCGGCTCTGATACACTACTATCTATGAAAAATATAATATAGCAAATAGAGAAATCTATTTCTAAATAGGAAAGATAATTAATTAAATTTTACAATAAACTAGCAGCAATATTAATAATATACATGTGTTGAAATTAACTACATAATAAAATGACTAATGCAAAATGTAGCTGGGCAACGATTCAAAATCAGAACTTTCTTATTTATTTATCATCTAAATCGATTAAGTCATGACTATCATAAATTAATTCTTATAATGCAGAAATCAGCCTTTCTATAATTATTAACCGTTGCAGACGAATGATGTGCAGCTGTTTTAATGTTTATGCATAAATTTTTCTTTGATAACATCATGGCTATTTAGTGTTTAGTGCTCAAAAACTATAATGCTTATCATATACAGAGGACTCACGTCAGAGGACACACATTTTCTATGGTTTTCGTTTAATAACAATTATAAACTTGTTGAAAATATGATATAACGCATTGGATATTTAAACGTGCATTAATATGTACAAATTAAAATTCATAGTATTCTGCGATATGTTCAATAATAAAAATGTACTTCTATTAATAGATAAAAGTTAATGAAGGCCACACGGATACTTGAATTGATTTCTTGTAGTTTATCAATAAGTTTTGATTGAAGTATTTTAGTTATTGACTGTGATTAATACAATATTATTGATATTAAGCACTTAATTAATCTATATATTTCTAAGTATTATTTAAGTGGTCACTTTCATATCGATGCAAGTATTAATTATTCTATTTTCGATAGATAACAGAACAAGAATGGATATTTTTTCATTCATTAATCAAAATTCAAAGTATTATTACTATAAATAAATATAAGTAATTTTATAATTTAATGGAAATAAGATCAAAATATCTAGTCGATAATAACTAGTACAAAACCAGCAAAAATAACTGTATCTGCCCTGCACCATAAATATCCGGCACATCCCCCTCCGGAAGGCGGAAGCACGGTCCGATTTGACAATTTACGAACTTGATCTTACTTTTTAGTTCTAAAACACTCACACAGGTAATTTCAGCATGTTATCTCTTATCGGTTTTTGGTTATCGAATGGAAAAACAGGCGGACATACGGAAATAAGGCACCAATTTAGGTCACAACTATACAAAGGTTTTCATTTGTACTAAATATTTTCAACCGTAATAAAGTCGACTATACTTGATACTTAATATAACCTTGTATATATTGTATATACCGATATAATAAGAGACACTGACTTAAAATATTTATGAAAATAAAATATATGATTAATTATAATGAATATGATTATATCTATATTAATATAATAAAGCTGAAGAGTTTTCTGTTTGTTTGAACGCGTTCTGGAATTGCCAGTCCGAATTGAAAAATTCTTTTTGCGTTAGATAGCAACATTCATGAGGAAGGCTATTATAGGCTATCTAGCATCACTTTAAAATTCTTAGTTAGCCTTAAATATTGATCTTTGTAAAGTAAGTCGGAGGAAAAAATATATTAAATAGATATAGATATACATAGGTCGCTGGTTCAAATCCGGCTGGAGGGAGAATTTTTTTAAAGATAATTTATTTTTATTTTTTTAAATTTGTTTTTATTTAATTTATTTAATTTAATTTATTTTAATAAATGCGGACGAAGTTGCGGGGGATAGCTAGGATCCATACTACTATATAAATGTGAAAGTAACTGTGTTTGTTTGCTACCTCTTCACGACTAAACGGCTAAACGGATCATAATGAAATTTGGCAAAGAGATTATATCCCGGGCACGGACATAGGCTATCTTTTGTCTCAAAAAATAATCTTGAACGGGGTGAATATTAAAAAAAGTAATCAACTGTGAAGTATACCCTATCCAACAAAAAAAGAATTATCAAAATCGGACAACTCTGTAAAGAGTTATGTGCGATCATACATAAAAAAAAAATATACAGGTTGAATTGAGTACCTCCTTCTTTCGTCCGTAAAAAAATAACATAAAATAACAACAATCATTACTATTGCAGTTGTAACAAAATTGACTGTAATAGCAATAACAAATACTGAGATATTATTGAGTATACATTTTTGATTATATTACTTAAAATTTTTATGAGGTGATGAGAATTTTTCCTTGAGATATTATTGTATCACCAATGCTCAGCTTTAATATTCAAACAAATAATGTATATATTTACTAGCATATCAATTTTATATATAATTTAAATATATAGCAGTACTACATACTATAAACATAGGTAGTAGATATGCATATAATATCAATGTTAGATACGAGTATGTATAAATATGCATAAATAAGAGTATAAATATGTATATCAGACTGTATCAAAAAAATTGACTTCTTTTTTTTCAAAAAGCACTATGAAAATATGATTCAGGATTCCGAATGAATGACCCTGTAAAAACGGCAGCTCTTAATTTTAACATTAAGGGGTGCCTCATCGCGACTTCCATTTCTCATTTGATTAACATGGGAAAATTTTTTTTTAACCTTTGAAATTTTGTAGCTTTTGAACGGCTTATCCGACCTATAATGCCAGAGCAAATTCTTGTAGTAAATTAAACGCTCTCCCAAAAATGTCTTTTGTAATATTTTGATATAAATACTCTTTCGGAGTTATTCAAGGTTAAAGTTAAAGTTAATGAACAGAAATTTTGATGTTTTTTTACTTTTTTGGCGTTTTAATAATAGTTCTGATGCTTTACATTGATATTATTATTTAATATATTGAATTTTTATAATCAAACCTCATATTTTTTAAGTAGAATTATTTGTTTTTATAAAAATATTATCTACAATCAAGAAAAAGCCAACAATTGAAATTATTTGAGCTTGAAAACTTGAATAACTCCTGAAGGAGTAGATATATCAAAAGTTTACAATAGACGTTTTTTGTAGAACGTTTAATTTCCCACAATAATGTGTTCTGGTCATAAACGTCGGATAAGCCGTTATGAAGCTATTAAATTAAATTCCAAATGTTAAAAATAAAATTTTCCCATGTTAATCAAATGGGATATGGATAATCGCGATGAGGCACCCCTCAGTGTTAAAATTAAGAGTTGCCGTTTTAACAGAGTCATTTTTTCGCAATCCTGAAAAATATTATCATAGTTATTTTTGAAAAATAAAAGAAGTCGATTTTTTTGATACAGCCTAATGTATATACACATACTCGTATATTATATATATATATATATATATATATATATATATATATATATATATATATATATATATATATATATATATATATATATATATATCTACTGTTATATATCTACTGTTATTAAATAATAATTTACATAGTTTTAAATAAAAATAAATATCTGTTCCACAACTCAATTAAAAAACATTCTAAAAATATAAAAATTATATTTCCCATTACCTTTGTCTTTTATAACACAAGTACAGAGTGTTACAGTAAAAAAGTAAACATGTAAAATTCATATTATTATTTGTTTATACCTAAAATGGCACAGTATTAACCCAAAGTCAATTTCCATTAAGGATAAGAAGACATAATTATTAAAGACCAAGCGTATACTATATAGATACATTGAATTTTTATTAATATTGATATTAAAAAATTAACTCATCAACCAGAAAACGAACCCTGGATGTCTGGATTTCATAACCGATGTGCTGTCCGTTACACCACGGATGATATACATAAATGAGCTTATTTTTAACACGCTTATTAGCTTCACTTGTAACTAACTAACTACCTAACAATGTAATAAAATCTTTAACCAACAATGATAATGCATTTATGGTAAGTATGACCAGAATCGACACGGTGAAAGGGGGTTTAGAGGAAGAGGGAAACAGAAAATGTGGTATATCTCTCTTAATATTAGAAAAATCGAAAAACACAGCATATTCTAGGCATTGCTAATCTATAATCAAAGGACCAACACTTTCTTTTTAAGTTAATGAGCGTTTTTATTCCTCGAAATCCGTAATTATAATTTTATAGTAAATAAAAAACATTGCAAAATGATTCTTGAAGATGTCAATTTTTCACGACTCTGAGACCTTAAGAGGTGCACTGAGGGGAGGAGACTTCATGCTAGACCCCAAACCTAGTCTCACTATTTTTTTAAAAATGTTCCTTATACATAGAAATATTAGTGGCGTATTGAAATATTGAAAATTTTTCCCAAACATATATTAAATGAAATTTAGTCAGAAAACTCCGTTTTATTTTTTATAAACCACCTTGTATAATTATTCTAATATACGTTCGTATAGTTTTGTTTGAACAGTGTTTTGTATGTTTGAAAGTATCATGGAATTTCATCTTTTATAGAAAACTTTTTATATCTCGGAGTTATTTAAAAAAATATTATGTAGCCGAGCAACATATTAAATTTTTGCATTCAAGCTACGAAAATAGGTAGACACATTAATTGAATCTGAATCTTTAAAAAAATGTGTAGCCATGGTGGAGAGTACCACATTAGGATACTTTAGGGTTTCAAGGAGTGCCAGGATTTTTCCAAATATCTTAAAAAATTTAAGATTTTTCGCAAAAAGTGTAATATTAAAATTAAAGTAATTAAAATGTTTGAATAAAACTGGTCTTCGATATTTTTTACCGATATCGGTGATCATTTAAGTTTTCTCGAACGGTTCTTTCAAAAAAGACTAAATATTTTAGGTTCTAAATCTAAGTATCCCCTATTCCTCAATTTTATTTCGCAAACGGTGAAGAGATGAAGGCAAAACTAGAAGATCAAAAGTTCCTTTTAAAAATACTAAAAACTTAGGTTCGAAATATTTTTGCGATAGCTGATTGAATTTGGGACAAATCGAGCAATATTGCTGGCTTCGGCCGGATAAAGTTCAAAATGGAATCAAGAATCTCTAAAATGTAATTCCGACGTTTAACCGTAACATTTACACTTCTTAATTTAAATTGTTTTTCGCATTAAATATGTTAAGAAGAATGGAAAATTTATTCCAAATATATTTTTAAAATAATTAAATGATGAATGACTAGAAATTGTGAAATTTTCCAATAATTAAAGCACTAATAAGATGACATTTATATATATATATATATATATATATATATATATATATATATATATATATATATATATATATATATATATATATACATATATTTCGTTTATGCCATTGTCCATTTTTTGTAGAGTAAATTATATTTATAATTTACTCCAAAGAAAATTTTTTGTATTATAAAGAAAAAGACACAAATTTAAAATGTGGGTTTTAAGGTCAATGAATAAATATTATCACAAAGGAAAATACCTCTATCTATATATATATATGTATATATATGTATATATATATATGTATATATATATATGTATATATATATATATATATATATATATATATATATATATATATATATATATGTCTAATAAATATGAAGTTTCATATTTCATATTTAAAAAAATTAATTTGCTAACACTCATTTTCTTTACTTTTAAAATATGGAAGGAACAGAAAGAAATTTTTATAATATTTTTTTATTTATATTTTTTTATAAACAGTTGACAGATATCAAAATTTATATACATTTTTTTATTTCTTATCTATACGGGAAGACAAAATATTTATCTAACGTACAAAAATATTTTTGTACAGAAAGTGTCAAAACTATTTGATAATATTCTAGAATCTATCGAATGCCGAAATGTTTTATCGTTTTAAAAATAAACAACTAATGGATATTGAAAAATCGGATAAATTCGCAATGTATCGGAAAAAACTTGATGCACTCAACCTGAACATTATTGTCCACGATTGATCCACACGGGATCTACTTAGTGTAGATTGAGCGGCGGAGAGATAGATATATCCAGCTAGATCATCTTTTATTGCGAATGTCTCGGTTAATAATAATAATTAGAAAGAGAGGTACCGCAAATGGGTCTCTAGCACCTAGACCAAGGAGTCCTCTGTGCCCTTCTTGAGAACAACCTGTCACCCGAAGGCGAGACGTCTCCGGGTAAGAGGTGCTATTTTAAGCAGATGAAGTTATAAGATTCTGTTGAGGCCAGACTTCACACAGAAGGTCCCTACTTCTCCGCCGGGATGATTGATGGATCCAAGGTTTCAGGCCCCCCCCCCATCGTCCTTTATACAGGCCTTAAGTGATATCATCAGAGATTTCTAAGTTATGAAGGTGGTAGTTGAATCGACAGTGTCCTGTCAAGAGCTCCACCACCCATCTCAAGTGCATTTTATTGAGCTTCAACCGAGCGCAGTCAAATAGCCAAGCTGTGCTTATGCGCAACTTGACCCGTCACATGCCCTGCGCATAGTCCCAGTAATCGAGATAAGCTTGTCGAAGCCACCCCTTGATTCGGTTAATTACGGAGCATCATGCTATGGAAATTACATGCTCAGGTGAAAGGGCGTTAGAGATGACCCCTCTCGTGCCAACGAGTTCGCTACTTCGTTCGCTTTAACGCCACAGTGACCTGGTACCCAGAAATCTCTCGGTTACAGCAGATACAAGATATTCGGTGCCCGATCTCAACCCGAATATATGAACCTTCAGAAAACCTTATAAGAAAGCTCCTGGCCTATGTGTGAATGACACATAGACACTTTCGCTTTGTTTGATTGTGACGATTCTGTAACGTTTATGCAATAATTTTTGATTCTCCGTGTACATTTTTATTATAAATAAATGTTTTGCTTGAATTGAAGGAGAACAAAAAATTCGATAACATGCAAACAAATAAGTAAATATATATTTGTATGTTATTGTCGAAAAAGAACATTCAACCATTCTAGAAACAGTAAACAAAATTAAAATTATGCCAATCATGCAGCTGATAATTTTTTTTCCATATAGAAATATAAGAATGTCATTAATTATACTTTTTAATTAAAAAACTACAAATAGAATTGTTTTAAAAAATTGCATGCAATGAAATATCGTTTAATAGACACTATATGTAGTAATCGGAACTCGTGTAATCCAAAACCTCCGAAAAAATTGAAAAAATTGGGACCTGTTAATTAACATATTCTATTTTTGTAACTATATTGTTTCTAAAACTCACGCCTTTCCTCGGATATAATTATGATTATGAAGGAACTATGTATTAAATAGATTAAACAAGAGAAAATAACAACTAACTGAGTTAATTGCTTAAATACCCAGTATATACTGAATTTATGGAAAAAAGTTTAATAATTAAAAGTTATAAGTTGTTTATAAGTTGTTTATTTAAAAAAAGGGGCATTTTTGTCTTTAAATGCTTATTCTATCTCTTACGATTTCAAAGATAAACAGTTTTGCCTATTTTGCCCATTTTGCCCACTTTGCTCAAACATGGTTTGATTTTGTCAAATCACGAACTTGACCTTACTTTTTAGCTCTAGACAGATCACAGATATGAAATTTCAGCCATTTTTTTTCGTTTTTGAGTTATCGTGTTTACAGATGGACGGACGTACAACTTTTGGAAATAGTCTAATTAGGACATTTTACGAAAACCAATACCATAATTATTTTTTTTGCGATCAATATTTTCAACGATTATAGAAACGAATCATAACTAAATATTATATTATGAAATGATAGATAATAAGAACTCTAGGTTTTTAAAATAAAATTTCAAATTCGCCCCAATACCTAGATCAGTTTTTGTATTATAGATACGTATTTCGACTACAAAGTAGTCATAATCAGTATAAATTAGCTAGTCGTAATTTACTCTTTGACAATTAGAAATAGATAGAAAATAGTGATTAATAGACAAAAATAAATATGAAAAAATTAAACAAAATGAATTAAAATATAATAAATTTTATTGAAATTACTCTTGTTAAAATTGCTTTCATTCGATTTACTCTTTTTAACATCACTCTTATAAAAATTACTTTTATATTGTCTCAAGATATGTTATTCGTTTCACTGTGAAACTGTCACCAAATTAACAACGAATAACATATCCTGAGACAATATAAGAGTAATTTTAATAAGAAGGATATTAACAAGAGTAAATCGAATGAAAGCAATTTTAACAAGATACTTTTATAATTGATTTATATGCACTTTAACTACATGTAAAAAACTAATCAAATCTTAATATTTTTGAAGCTTCAGTACTCGTACATCCTTACATAATAATATTAATTGAATAAAATGTAAAATATGTATTTGATTATAATCAAGCAGTCAACGAGCAAAGCCGCGTTCTCGCTCCTATATATAAATGTATGTATTTCATGCATGGATGTATTTGATTTGATAAATAAACGAGTGAAAATTTAATTTAAAGTTTTTAATTTATTTTAAAATGATTCTTCTTCTCCACAAATAATAACAATAATCATTCGTCAGTATCTTTATATCGTAACTGTCTTCTGCTTCATCCCAATCCCCCCCATTGTTCCACTTTATTATTTATCCCATACAAATGTGAATTGGTTTCTCTGGCTGGATAACTACATATAAACAAACACACAAACACACCAAAAGCCTTCCATGTTTGTTTCTATTATGTCCGTCAATTCATCAGTAACAAAAGTAATTTAATTAAAATATTATTATTTTATTCTTACTACAAAAGAGATAAAACATTTTAAATACCAACATAGTGAAAAAAAAAACTCTGTTGTGAGTATGCCGCATTACCTCTGTATACATGTTAATATACAGATTCATACAGAGGTTTATTTTCTTACATAAGACTTTTGTTTAGGCTGCACGTAATAATTGGTTCGTATTTGCTATCACTATGGAAGTAAGATCGGTAGTATGGACACTATTGATTACTGAGCACATTAGTCAAGACGTCTGGCGGGAAAAAATGAAACAAGTTATGGTGTGCAGTATAGGTTATAGCCGGCCCAGATTTCGTATGTAGTTTATACTTTCTAATAACCAAATACCTAAATTAACAAAATTTCGGAAATACATTATTTGTCAATAAATTTAAAATATAGAAAAATTGACAAAACTGCCAAAATTTAGGAAAAAACAAGTGAAAATAACCACTAACTGACTTAATTGCTGAAATACCTGGTGCTTAAATATACTGAATTTATGAAAACAAGTTTCAAATAATTTTTTTTTTTTAAAAAGGAACAATTTTGTCTATGAATTTTTGTTCTATTTCTTACGATTTCAATGATAGGCAGTTTTACTCATTTGGCCCAAATATGGTTGGTCTTTAACCTTACTTTTTAGCTCTACAAAATTAAGCTCTACAAGAGTAAGCAAACAAAATTTCAGCTCACTATCTCTATTCGTTTTTGAGTCATCATGTTGACGGGAAAATGGCCGCCACATAACGTGATAAGGTGAAAACTAGGATTTTGACAAGAAGACTCTGGATTACATATTATTGTAGCCCGTATATAGACGTTAAATTTTATGAATTTTAAGTAAATGTTTAAGAATCACTAGCGAATGTACATTAGTAATCTACGGAGTGTTCAGTTCGTATGCCAAAAGAAAAAAAAACGTTAATTCATAATCAATATATTTGACTTAACACAAATACATACTTTATTACTGGATCATCTGGACAATAACAATACGCCAATAGTGGAAATTGGTAGTAACAATGGGGAAGGGGCGCGGCGAAAACGACATCTGACGACCGTAGTAAATAATGCTCTATAACCTTTGAATGAATAGCAAATTTTTATAAATTAATAAAATAAAAATATTTGATCGGTAAAAAATATAAATGGAATACCACATCTTAAAGGGCCTAAAAAATATTACGTATTGTGTTTAAAAAAAGTAAGTATAACGTATATATTTTTTAAAATAAAATTCATTATAAATTTATTCTAAGATGTCACAGTTGGCTGTCAATAGTAAAAACAATCATAATTTAAAAATTTCTGAAACGGTATTAATTTAAAAGTGTTATTTTTAATTTCTAAATTCTCAATTATGTTATAAACATTTGGTTAAAAATTTGTTATTATAAAAATGTAATAATTTTTAGATAAATATGGATATCATCATTCAAACAGGATTTGAGGCAATATATCATAACATATTATTTCAACCTCAAACGGTTTACAAAGGTCAACAATTGGGTTGTTTCGTAAATGAAGATTTACACTGAAGTTAATATAATTAATAAGATTATAAGTTGATAAGATTAAAATAAATTATTTAAACAGAGGAAGAGGTCCAAAGAGTAATTTAATTTCTTTGTTAAGTATTTTAATAGTTAATTTGTGTAATGTTAAATGTGTTAATTTGTAATACTCAGTATTTAGTAATATTGATAATATTACTAATATCAGTAAATGGAAAAATTTAGTAAAGTTGTAGAAAATTTATTTTACCTCAATTTATCTTCTGACCATTTTTCTCTAACTCTAGTATCTATTCTAATTGGTAATTTAATTATATATTCATGAAAATTCCTTTCTTTAAGTTAATTCGCTTAGCCGACGTAGCTATTGCATGGCGAATTTTTTTTCCTTTCAAGTTCATATTTCTGGAACACTTTATACATATTACGATGGTTTTTAAATGGCATTTTTGGTATTTTAGTATTGTAAATATCTGTTATGAAACAGTGAATGAACATATCGAAAACACGTTCATAATGGAAAATAATACAATTTGAAAAAAAAAAGTATAATCTTTTTTCATTGAATAGAGAAAATACAATAATATTTTCTAATTAAAATGAATATAACAGAATGAAAAACGAATTCACTAAATATATGCGAACAAATAAAAATGTTTGAACATACCAAGCGTGGTACAGGCTGATCAAAAATTAGACTATCTATGGTCTAAGATCCGGCATTAGAAAAATCTTCCCTCATCTGTTAATTGAATGAAATAATGTTTAAAAGGTAGATAACAATATTATAAATGTATGAGTACAATGTCTGCCACCGTAGTCCTGCTGGCTATTAAGATTAATTAATTAATTAATTTATATGATATAGTGTCTTTGTTTGTTGCTCGAACAAACATAATTGTCTCTCTCTCTGCGAAGAACATATTTTTTGAAAATTTTATTTTCAAAAAAAAAATTTTATTTTCGCGCCTCAACCAACCAATTATCTGTACGTCTGACTAAAAAATAGTAAAGGACTTTTCGTCTCGGAATTCAATTTTCAATCCATACCTTCAGTTATGTTCGTGACTTAAGAGACATCCTGTATATTTTCGTATTACGGTCATAGGTATGATATACTTTCTGTAAAAGATATGGAAATGGGCAATTCTTCATGCAAAATTTCATTTCAATGAGCACTACCTGTTTTGCACTATCTGTGGCTCATAGTGCTGGCTTTTTACTGAAATTTTTATGTCTAGCACAGTTTTTTTGTGTTTTTTGTCATTTTCTCATCAAGACAATATTTTGATGACAGCTAAACAAAAATGACAACAAAACAAAAATGTTATTTAACAATTTCTAATGTATATTTTTGGATTCCAAGTGGGAATAGCATGTTTGAGGACATAATTTTTCAATGTCTGTAACAAGTCTTTTCCATTGTGATAAATCGTTACCAAAGTATTTGACATTATAAGGCAAGTAAATAATTGTTAAGGATATCAAAAAATGTTTTCATCCTGTTGTACAAATGGTGCGTGTTTTATGTATAAACACGTGTGATATACGCTTTGCATGAAAGAAATTATTATATAGAAGATATTTTATTGTTTTGTTCAGGACTAAGGAATGTTGATTATTCTTAAAATGAAAGGAATGAAAAGATAATTCACGCAAACGAATACATGAATGTCTCATCATACGCAGTGAGGAATGGAACGCGTGGACGTGGTGATTTTGTTACATTTATTATAATATCATTTATAAGGGTTTAACTATTGTCTGAATGTACAAAGTGGCTGTGAAAAAAGTTTCACAACGAATAGTGCGTAGTCTTTATTACTTAGATTACTATTGAGTATTTTAGTTAGTATTTTAGAGTGTATACAAACCGTCCAAGTAGTCGAGTGGTCAAAGGCATTATGTCTACTTGGAACTGGAAGGTTAAAGGTTCGAATCTCAAGATCGGCAGTTTGTCAATTATTAAGAAAAAAAGGGGCGGTTAATTGACTAAACTGTCGTCGTATGGACAAGAATGAAGTAACCGGCTATGCTTGTGAAGGTTTTCTGCAGTTTCTTTCATGAACGCCAGATGAACATCGGCAAAGTTTCTATCAAGGTTGGCTGCAACCGCACAACCTACCGATTCCTAGTCTACACACAAAATTCTTTCCACTCCACTCACAACCTCACATCCCGAGGCATTACAATGGACCTTATGGTCGAAGTGTGGACCGTCTAATCTATCTATCTTGAGTTTATACATAATGTGTTAAAATTATATTTGAGAATAATTTTGAGAATTAAGATATTATATGAAAACTAAAGGAAATCGGGCAGAGCCTCAAAATAATTTGAATTATGCTGATTAAAATAATTAACATACAATTCAAACGTTTGGTTTCGCTATTGTATTAATTCAATTAAATAAACTATATACTTAATATTTTGCACCAATATTTTTCACAGTGTCAAATTTATTAACATAGTTGTTAAGTGTAAATTCAACAAAAATTTCCCATAAAGCTGTATGATAAAAATATGATTTTTAATCGTTGATAAAAATTGTATTTAATATCAAGTTTCACGCATGAACGTCCTTTAATAATTAGTCAATTTTGTTTTGCCTGAAAATGACTGGCTCAAATAATTTATAATAGTTTAATTTAGATTTTTAATCGTTGATTGATAATGGATAATAGCCTTAAATTTTTGACGAAACATAATTACGTGATTGAATTTGACAAATATCAATTGTTAAAAGTTTTATCTAATGTACAGTATCACGTAAGAACGTCCTTAATTATAGTATTACTATAAAATATATTATTGAAAGTTTCAGTTTATGAGCAATGGTTTCAGGTTTTGCTCTTATTTTTGTTCCTCTGGAAGTTTCTAGCTCCTTTGGAAGTGGCCCAAATGTTTTGATCGTTGAGTGGATTAGCAATTAATTTGGATGTTCAATTTTACTATAAAATCACTATACAAACAAACTTGCAATTTGGGATATTTCATGACTTGGGACTGTTTACACCAAAGCAATTCGAGTAAAGACAAGTGTTACTTAGAACTCGGCAATGCACTCGGATTTCATTCTGCAAAATTATAAAATTTATAATATACTTTAGTTATAAGAATTATAACAATTCGAAACTGAAATAGTTTGTATATCTTCTGTATGATAGATATCAAAATTTTGCTATTCCTGTGTGGCATGAATACATGGAAGTTGTCGAATCGTCGAGTTCTGATATGACACGATAACATTGAATACAATGTTTGGTATACACATTATGTAACAACAAAAGTGATAGACATAATGCAGTCATTGTAGTGGAACAAAGATAAATAAATATTGTAGGTAGTATTGAGGCTTTTCTCCGATGAACTATTAATAGTCGATAAATACCTATTCTATGTATGTATGTATGTACACTCCCGTTCAATAAAATTGAACAGACCTGAACCGAATCAGAATCAATTTTGATTATTCTTGTAGTAAAAGTTTTTTTACAGAAACAACATTTTATTTAATTTTTATACGTAAGAGTAAGATATAACACTTAACATGTATTAACATTACACATATTTTTTACACCGTATATACAAATAATAAATATAAATTCATTTTATACTTCCATTTCTTTTTTACACACTTAAAAAATATACTACTTATCTTTGTTTATAAATAAACAAAATTATACATTATACAGAGAGTTTACAAAAGTGAGGAGTTTTATGATAGGTAAGAAAATTAACATTTCAGGTCTGTTCATTTTTTTTGAACGGTAGTGTATGTATGTATGTATTATATATCGTAGCACTTTGTGGCATACAAAGTGCTTCAGCCTATTGTTCTAAATTATTATTATTAACTATTGTTTTGATAAATCTAGAAATAATTTGTTAATTCCGAATATAGAATCATTTCAAAGAGGGTTTAAATTCAATAATGAAATACTTCGATATAATTGGCCTAGATATTCGTATGTAGAATTTATTATCCATTGCGTAGAAATTTACGTTGAAAATTGAAACCGTAAATTTAAAGCCGACTAGGCTGTGGTCATATTCATCTCAATTCCAATTTAAATAATACTATTGTACTATTTATAATATAAAAAAACTGTATTTTAGCTTGTAGGGAAAGAGGTCACGTAACTCTGAGATAAAATATAAATCGAGATATTGTTCATGTTCTACTTCCAAAAACAAACACATCAACACATTGGAGCTGATTGCTTACATACAAAAGTTGGTGTATTTTCAAATCAACAACACTTCTGATATGATATTTTTTTTCCCATTTTATTCAATAACTAATGAAATAACATAAGTGATAAAATATTATATTTATTTTTATTCAATAATTAAAACGCATTTGTAATATATGAAACTAAGGTTTTGACAGAACCAAAATTTAAAATAAAAAACAGGAGAGGTCGCCCGCCAAAAATGCTTTACTAGCGTATAAACTGAACTATTATTTAAATAATTTATTTAGGGAAAAGCTAGTCAATTATAAAATTTAGAAAAATGAGCACAACTTTTGTCGTCATGTGTACCAACAATCATATCGAAAGAATGAAAATATTCAGTGTCGAAGGAAAAAATATGTCGGAAATATAAATATCTTTAACTATTCATTCATATGTACTGTGCATATAATATCGTGATTCATGTCCTACAAAAATATCTGTTGTTGGGTTGTGAGCATGACAATGATTATATGAGAAAACGAGACACGGGAAGAGGAAATCACTGGAAAAAAATATTTGTTCGAATTTATTATCTTGTTTCTGTCTATCAGACTTTAATAAAGTGTGACATGTGATGAAAATGTTTTATTGAAATAAAATTTTTACATATACAAAATATCTTATGAAATATCTCAACAAATATCTCACTTAAAATTTATTAGAAATATGTTCATATAGTACCTTTATATAATACCTATCTACTCTACCATTGTGTATAAATATACATAGTACAAGGTGATTCACTGATTTAAATACAGCCAAAATTATTACATGAAACAATATTATATAATAAATGAAAAGAAAGGTACAGTTCAGATCTATGCCAAAGATCTTTTTGCGAAAACGTCCTCCACACGATCCATAGATGTTTGGACAGCTACCTAACTATCGTATTCTTTCGGCACTGTAGTGTTTAGGCTCGTTACGATCCTTTAAACGCGAACTTTTCTCTGATATGTGTTTTCTATAATCACAAACATATTTAGGTATCTTATGAAACGAAATTTTTTAATATTTTGTAATTTTTAATTTAACACCGTATAATAACTTATATTCCGACGAATATCATTGCCTTACTTTGCCCCCGCAAGCTCTACATATTGGCACTAGGTTTAAAGACCTAACTAAACGCGTTTCCACGCTTCACCAATTTATAGCCTTACAGAAAGTTAATTCGTAACCATGCACACGCATGCGTCAACACTGGGAAGATGACGTCACATGCAAAATAAATACACCACAACAAATACGTGAAGACATGAACTATCTGTCGTGGGATCAACCAATGTTGTTGCGGTATCTGGGCTCTCTTTAGCTTTCAAAGGAGCGCTATAGAACCTTCAACAGATTCCGATACTCGACACACACAAAAAATACAAACTATTAGTAATAGTTTACTAAATTTATGTCAATTAAAACAACACGCACTTTGAAAAGAATTAACGAAATTTAAAAAAACTTTAGGATTTTCCTCAAACCTGATTTTTATTTGATTTGTAAAAAAATTTAATTTACTTTAATTTCACAATTACTGGATTCACAACTTTTTACAACTGATGTTACAAACTTTTGTTACAAATTATTAACTGATATTAATCGATCTAATGTGAAATTAAAACACACTTTGAGCTGGTGAAATTGCGGCTTTATATAGTACCGTGGATTATTCTAGAAGAATGCTTGTTTAAACTAATCGAGAATATTGTTTTTCCAAATATTCAACAAAATGGCATTTTTCGGTTGCTGTATTAACTTTTCTATAACTTTATCGTTTTTTTTTTTTTTTTTGTAATCCTTTTAGGTGGTTCAACCTCCTATTGCCATAACCATACTGGGTTAAAAATGTCTGATCACATAAACTGTAATTAAATCGTTATATTCAATGCATCAACCATTTTTCATGCTATATTGCAACAAATAAAGTCTAAAGTATAAAATAAAAAATGTGACGCTTTATCTCAGTGGTTACAAGTTAAAAATATTTTTAATATTACAAGCCGTTAACAAAAATTGTATAAAATTCAATGAACGCAATTTATTAAAAAATTCCAGAACATTCCTGAATTATTAAAAGGAATACATGTTTTATATACATTCAGAAAAAAAAAAATTACCCAGAAAAGAAACATTGAAATCTTCATGACCTCTCCCTACCTACCTATTCTCATGTTAACACACAGAAAAAAAGAGGGAATAATCTTCCTTCTTCTACCCTTTTAAAATTGAACAATATATTATACTAAATCCGTTATAACATGAAGAAATATCATACTGTAAAGGGTTCTTTCTTCGTATAAAGAATGTTTAGATTTACGAGTAGTATATTGTTTTTTTTTGTTTTTATTCAGTAGAATATTTGACAGTTTGACAGTTAGTACAGTTTGTCTCAAAACATTTGACAATTTTTAATAAATAACGAGGGTTTTGTTACAGATTTTAGTATGTCGTTTATTATTTATCTTCTTTTATACATTTTTCATATTTTTACCTCGTAGAATATATATAGAGAGTTATGTTTAATATTGTCATCTCATGCGGCTACAATGTTTTGGCGGTATTAGCTAAACCGAAAATACCCTTTAACTTTGAGAATTCCTCGAAAGGGATTCCGACGATTGCATTTTTTTATGATCTAGATTTTCACATGAAAAAAGTAGTTTGCTGTTTAGCGAAATAAACAAATTTTTGAGCTAGAGGTATAAAATTTTAAAATTGGATATTAAAGCATTATAGGATGAAAAATCTATATTTTGTTTGAAATCCACAAACCACAAGGATTTTTTCGTAAACGAAATATTCGTTGAATAATTTACATACTTTTTAGTAGTGTTTCAGATCCGATTCTTGTATGATGATGAAATGATAAGAGGTAATTGGGATCAAAGAAATGTGCTAATCAGCTAGCATTTAAATTCGCGACGCTTCACTGGTTATTTTTCAGCTTCTTAGATAAAACCTATATATAAAAAATTACAATTCATTATTTACATAAAATTCCAAATTAATACATAGCCCCTTAAACTCCGCCTTGCGCACTTCCGTGCTTTAGATAAACTTTGATTTAAAATAACAAATCATTATTCAATAAAATTCAAAATTACTGAATCATATAATAATCATATAATTAGATATAATTCAAATTAAAAATTAAACAACTTAACAATCGAAAATATATAAATTTAAATTTTACCATGAACTACAGGTTAGCACATGTTATAATAGTTAAGCCCTGCATATGCGTACAGGTAATTAGTTATAAATTAAAATAAGTAACCAATCAGAGGCGCGCAATAGCAGTAAGCAGGGAAGTGGGATAGTCAGTTATTATTATTTATTTACTGCTGACTGTCCCACTTATCTGCTTCACGCTTTGCGCGCCTCTGATTGGTTACTTATTTTAATTAATAACTAATTACCTGTACGCTAGGTTAAAAAAAATCGTAGAGGACTTTTCGCATCATTATTTTATTCTCTATTTATCCTATCAATCCCCTACGGTACTTTCTGGACACCCAGTATAACAGACGTCTGTGTTTTAAGGTTGTGCGTTGTTCGTACCTAATTTTTAACATAGGTTATAATTACGATAATTATTTTTAGGAAAAGAGTGTGTTTAATAATTGTAATCGATCGTAATCTAACGAAAATACAATACATAAACAATAGATTGAAATTAATAGATTGATTTTTGGAAAATCTTTAAAAATTAGTTATAGACAATTATTGTAATCGATTGAAAAAATTCCAATTATAATAAAAAATATAAAATAACTATAATATTTAGATTGGTAAACTTTTTATATTGTTAATTGTACCTACAATATATAATATGTATTATGTTATAAAGGGCTGATTGTTTTAGTAGAATCAATGGAGGTATCACCTACCATTATTATTATATTCGTATTTGTGTTCAAATATACTGAATCAATACACACGTAATATTCATCAATATACTCGTATATTGTTGTACAATGCAATACGAGACTATTGCAATCGAATATACGGCGTGTTTCGTAAAAAAGTATGTTTTTCGAAATCTATATATCAAAACAAAGAAGAAAAAAATACTTCGTTTATCTTAACGAAGTTAAGATACAATTAAGGGCCTAGATAGATAGATAGATATGGATAGATATATATTTAGGGGTGTATAAATATATCGCTCTTCAGGTTTTCCTGAACGTTCATTTGTTCGGGGTGAGACGTAACGAATATCTTATATCTGCTGTAACCTAGAGATTTGCAGTAAAAGATGATGTGGCTGGTGGTTTCTCCTCCTCGCCGCACAGTCTCTGCATAATGAATCCGTTATGGAGTCCTATTGCATGCAGATGCTTTCGTAACTGATAATGCCCGGTGCTGAATCCGGTAACCTTATGAATTAAGGGCCACCGTAAGCATCCAAATCTATCCTAAATTGCTATTACTTTCCCATTAAGAAGTAGTAAAAGTCCGTATTTCGTGCGATGAAAAGTTGTTATTACCAAAATTTTAAACAAACATTGACCGCAAATGTTTGACCGCAAACATTGTTATAGAAAAAACTAAAGTAGGTGCAATAAATTTTAAATAAAAAAGATCTGTTACATTTTTCAAGTTAATGGTTGTGGAGATGCAAAAAGGTTATTAATCATTTAAAAATCTTAGTTAAAAATCCTATTAATAATTAGTATTTTAATATATTTTCTAAAGAAGCATCTATGTTTGCGAAACTATAGTCATATAAAATAAGTGAAAATAATATCTGAGTTAACTGATTAAATAACCGACATATTATTTTATTTAAAAAAAAAAATTTTTTTGTCGTTATGATATCCTACTATCTGGTTTTCCAAAGAGTTGAAAATTTTTTTGAATCACTGGTACACTGTGTAAGCATTGTTATAAAAAAAATGAATTTTGTTGAAATAATAGAAAAATAATCGGAATAAAACACACCTACAGTTTGGGGGCGTCGAGTTACATTTCGATAGACATGTTTATAATAGCATTCAACTTTATGGAAGGGTTCTGTTCCAGATTTACTCCATAAATCTATAGCTAAAATCTTGTAGACTCTCAGATAATAGTAGGAAAGGGGAGTATGCCTGGCAAGTTGGTCTTTCTAGGCCTTTTTTCAGACCCCTAAAGAACAAGGACAAGGACAATTTGTATGTAGACTAGTAATAGATAGGTTCTGCAACTGCGGCCGATTCTGTTCGGAACTATGCCGAAATTCATCTGGAGTTTGTGAAAGGAAACTGCAAGCAATCACAAGCATAGCCGGTTACGATCGTTCTTGACCATACGCCGACAGTTTAGTCAATTAACCGCCCCATTAATTTTTTTTAAAAGCTAATTTACTTGACAAACTGCTATCATTGGAAATCGAACCAGCAACCTCCCAGATTCGAGCAGAGCGCTTTTAAAAGCTCGAGAATCGGTTATCTCCTCACTTACGACTAGAACAGATTACATGTCAATACGCTCAGTTATAAATTTTAGTGTTGAAAAAATGAAGAATTTAAACCCAAGTCTCCAAGATCCATCGTAGCCAATGGTAAGATTGATTTAACACTCACAGCAAAAGAGAGGGCAAAGTCCATACACAAAACCCGGGATGGTAGTTCGACAATAAGACTAAAGCAACAAAATTCTAAACCTCTAGATCAATTAGACCTTAGGTGAAATTTCCCGTCAAAAAACAAAATACCAAACATAAAGTTAAATAATAGGTTGTAAAAATAGATGAAACGTGTTCAGAACCTTCATGAATCTCTTGTTACGCACTTGACAACAGTGATACTGTTTTTTGTTTTTTTGTTTTTAATAGAGCCGGTCGTAGGTTGAGAGAAGATATGAGCTGTTAGTTAGTTTTTCTATACAAATGTTATAACCGGGCAGGTAACATACATAATCTATCAAAGAGCTTATATATAGAAACACTATGAGCTAGTAACTATTAACTAGCAAGTAGCTGTAGCATAGCTCCCTATATGTGGTAATACATGATATAAATTCGATACGCTTCGATTCATATTGGTGGACCTCCCTTCAGTGTGTTTTTTTTTTAGATAATATCTATCAATATACGTTTTCACACACACACATACACACATACACAAACACATACAGACACACTTACACAAACACATACACACGTTTGTATGTTGTCAATATAATGCCAGGGGAATACGGCTAGGTAATTAGAAAATGATAATAAGTACGAGGATCCGAGTGGATCAGGCTGAAGTGAAGTAGTAACTTCGGACCAAACAAGGATTTTGAGCATGTTGTTTCATTAAAAACATTTAATTATGTTTCAATTGAATAAATTTTTACTTTTGAGATAATAATAATAATTAGAAAGAGAGGTATCGCAAACGGGTCCCTAGCACTTAGACCAAGGGGTCCTCTGTGTTCTCCTTGAGAATAACCTTACCGAAGGCGAGACTAGAATTCTGTCGAGGCCTGACGCCACACAGAAGGCCCACAACTTTTCCACCGGGATTGTTCCCCGGACTGATGGATCCAATGTTTCACACCCAAACATTCTATATCTGACACTCTGCAGGCTTCTATAGGTGCATATAACATGTAGGGAGGTCTCATCGCCCTCCATACAGGCTCTACAAGTGGGATCATCAGAGATCCCCAAGTTATGAAGGTGGTAGTTCAATCGACAGTGTCCAGTCAAGAGCACCACCACCTTTCTTAACTGTATTATACTGTACCTCAACCGAACACAGTCGAATGGCCTAGCTATGCTTATGTACAACTTGGCCTGTCGCATGCCCTGCGCAAAGTCCCAATAATCGCGATGAGCCTGTCACAGCCACCTCTTGATTCGATAAATTACGGAGCATCTTGCTATGAGAATGCTAGGTTCAAGTGAAAGGGGTACTTTTGAGATACGAACGAAAGGAAGAAGACACGAAGTGTACCACACGTTTCCAGACCCAGGCAGGCAAAGAACTTTCTTGGGAATCGCAAAAGATACAAAACCTGCATTGCCCTGAGCTAAAATTGACTGCGGCTTCTGGCAAGGTTTCTTACGGGGTATTGCACAGACTCAGGGGACACGTTATGAAGATAGACTTGGGAAATGAAGACTGCAGGTTTTGTGGAGAAATGGATGAAACTCCGGAACATCTCCTAATAGCCTACGACGCTCTCTTACACAAAGTTATAAAATGTCTAGAAGGCTACCAAGATACGTTCAGGAGAGGTACCATTCCTAGATTCAATCCAGATCCTGTGCTTCCTGAAAGAAAAAAGGCTTGATTAGGTGTTCTAAGACAATACTATTCTTTCTCAGGAACCATTCATTCAACCTGACATGAGAAAAACACAGGATCTTAATTACTCAGCTATTGGTAAATATTTGGAAATTAAGCCAGAGATTATATAAAATGAAATTATATAAAAATTGACGGATTTATTTCCATTTTTTGAATGGTATTTTGTTTAAATATTATAAAATCTAAGATCGTTTTGTTGAGTAACATAACAAGTTAATATAAATATTAACATAATATTCTAAATGGATAAAACCTTTAGGGAGATGGAGAATTGTTATTAGGGATGATCTACATATGGTTAGGAGAGAGATGAAGCAAGAGAGACACAAGAATGGGATACCAAATAACATAAATATATTGTAAAAGATAACAATAATATGTCGTGGTCAGTTTTGTGGTTTTAGGAAACATTTATAAATTGTTTCAGAGTCTAAATACGAACTATAATATGTTATATTCCTATGAATGTCCTGTTGTCTCTATTCCCACCATTTACAGGGTGTGTTCTGTTTATTGTTTTTTTATCTTTTTATTTCTGATATAAAACAGAAGGTTTTTTTCCCAGTAATTGATACTAAAGTTATGATTCTGTTGAATCAGTTACTAAGAAAATAAATTATTGTTTTCACATTTTACTTCTACAACACATTTCAGACGTTTCTGTTGAATCGTTTAGATTTATCGATCGTTTATTGATAGTATTGACGAGTAAACAGGCAAACGAACGGGCAGATTTGAAAATTTTATGAACACCGGTACTAAAATATTTTTTCTGATCAGTATTTCAACCGTCATTTACTTGGGACTAGACTTAAAATACCCGACAGATTGTAGAGGCTGGATTGTGGAAGGAATTGTTGTGTATAGACTAGAAATTGGTAGGATATGCGGCTACAGCCGACTATGATAGGAAGTATGCAGATATTTATCTGGAGTTCGTGAAGGAAACTGCAGAAAACTTTCTCAAGCATAGCCGGTTACTTCGTTCTTGTCCAGGCGCCGACAGTGTAGTCAATTAACCGCCCCTTTTTTCCCCTAGTAATTGACAAACTGCCAATGTCGGGTTTCGAACCCATAACTTTCCAGTTTCAAGTAGGCACATTGCGCAGACATAACGTCTTAGACCGCTCGGCCACTTGGACTGGTTTTGATTTATTGAAGTCTGCATTGTTTTTATATTTACTGATTACCAGATCGAGTGGTCGAGTTGTTAAAGGAACTCTGCTGGGAACTGGAAGTTTGCTGGTTCGATGCCTAATGGTGGCAGTTTGTCAATTAAATTAATTTTAAAAAAAATTAATGAGGCGGTTAATTGACTAAACTGTCGGCGTATGAACAAGAACGAAAATAACCGGCTATACTTGTGAAGTAGTTGCTATCAAAGTCGGGTGCAGTCGCACAATCTATCGATTCCTAGACTACATACAAATTCCTTGTCCATTAGGTCGGTAAAAACGGCCTAGAATCGCATACTACTACATGTAGGTACTGATACTGACTGATAGAGCAACAAATTTTACGATATCGTCGCCCCTTAATTAGGTAAGAATGCAGATTTGAAGTTCATGCTCTTTACAAAAGATGAGATATGTATAGAACATGTCATGAGCTCAATTTATATACATGCGTCTTCTCACCAAATGCGTATACTTCCGCATAGTTCCTGCAGAAGTGAAAATTTTTAAAAACTGAAATTTACTGAAATGAAATACCTGAAGACTACGAAATTCCTTATGCTACGATAATTCCTCATTTAACTAATTATTATAAAATATCCAACAACGAGAAAAAAAATACATCTCGAGTCCGATGAGATCTTAATAAGTAGCATAATTTCCAGGAGTGCTTTATATTTAACCATCATTAAAAACACAAAGTTGTCAAAGCTTCTTTTCACAATTCTGTGAAAATTTTATTCTGTGAACAATTTACAGACCTATTTGCAGAGCTTCATTCTTGTTTCGTAGAAAATTGCATGGTTATTTCTTGGAAATTTGAATACCCCTTCTTATATGGATTATAAGTCACACACAATACAAGTATGATGTTCATTTAACAAATTAATTTGTCCCTGCATGTATTGATTGTTAGTAAATACATGAATATAATTTAGAGAACATTGGGTACATAAATGGCAATAAGTCTCTCTATACAGGTATAGAATTTGGGCATTAAATTACTTAAATAGTATATAACAAATAGGTATACATTTTACGAAAAAGTGTTTTAATAGTATTAATAAATAAAAGTGGCGGGGCACGAGTGATCTGGCCATACTGCCAACTTTCCATTTGGTGCCCTTGAAAATTAGAGACCAGTCTACTTAAGACGCCGCAACAATTCGGATGCATTCACACTCTATTGAAATATCGCGATTTTAACTATTCATTAATTAACTGCAGTTTTCAACATACAATTATTTACAACAATGTTTTGTTATAATAAAAACCGCCTATTCAAATTTCTTGCAAACCTTATCATGTGTTCAATTTGCCATTATGCGTAGAATGAAATTGGTTGGGAGTCGATATCAGTATTATTTCAATAATTCCCAAAATTATTTCTTCAAAAAATATTTTTGAACGAAAAATTTTACCAAAAATCGAACAGAATCGATTTAATATTACCTAAAATGTTTTGATCAGGTAATATAGTGCCCATACATTTAACTGTTACCTCTTTTTTGTATCTGTAAGGGAAAATTGAGAAAATAATAATAATACTCCTAAATGTTTATTATTATTATTATGATGATTATCATTTTGTATATTGTTTATGTTTTTCCTGTGTGTGTTATTTCATAATTTATTCATAGATTAAATTGAATTACATTTTAAAGGTTATATGTACAATAAATAGAATAGGTAGAATAGGTACCAAACACAACCAACATTATCTACAGAACAGATATTCCAAGTAAAGATGTTCAAGTTAATTTGATATTTTATCTTTTTCCACGGAAAACAAAAACTTTTAAATATTGTTATTAAATTTGAATTTCATTAAATACATAACTTTTTAAAGCATATTTATTCAGTTTCTTTAGCTTTAAAAAAACAATAATTCGAATCACATCCGCATGAAGCTTTCCAATACGTTCATACGTTCATCAATTCATCAATACGTTCATCCATTTTTGACGCTCAATATACGTTTTTTCTGAATGTATAAGTTTACTGTATGTACATTCTTACACAAATTGATATAAATCTGAGAACCGAATGGATTCAGTATATTGAATGCAAAAGTTTGAACAAAATTATCTCACATTCTATAATTATAGGTAAGTAATACCATGATATGTGATATTTTTGTGATCAATTTCTGTCCAACCCATTCTATTTTGAACCCAGTGTTTCGATCAAAAGTTTTATCCTACAACTTATCACTTTCATAATTAAGTTTAGAAGTGAAGAATGTGAAGATGATAGATAATTATCAACTAAATTAAATCCACATTTTACATTCAACTATAGCAATATCAATTGCCTTAAGTGAAATATACGGATAAAATCGATTCTACCCTTAAATTACATTAAAATTTTCTATCCATATCTGTAATAATAGAACAATTAAGTCCATTCATAAAGACTATTGTACGTAGGTGTTGTTTTGTTTTTTGTAAGATATAAACGTTTTATATTTTTAATATTTATTTACGCCGTTAGAATATCTCATCGTTATGGCCAACTCATTATGTTTAACAATAGCGAACTCATATTACATATTTATGAACCATATTTAAAAGTGTCAATATGTATTTGCTCGCTCTGCTCGCAAGAGCGAGTAACCTGCGACGTCCTTCGGCCTTGGCTTCGCGTCCTTGACATAATGTAAAAACCGCACTCTTTAGCATGAATAGAAGTGAAAAAGGTAATTTTGAAGGGTTTTTACCATTTTCGGGAGGTTGCTTAAGTTTGAAATTATTTCGCGTCGAATGCAAAAAACCGAATCCTTCTAGCATGTCTAGAAGTAGGTTAGAATTTGTATACGTCAGTCAGTAAATTACACAAAGGGCTGTATATATTATAGAACTAGTTTACAAAATCAGCCAATTTAATCGAAAATTAGATATTATAAATAAATAAAATCAACAGGGACGTTGGACTAGGAATTCTAAATCAAAACCATAAATTTGATCCAGTTGGACGTTTCGTCTCTTTATTGAGACTTCTTCAGCATCTACAAAATATAATTAATAAAATCACAATATAATCTCAAATATATAATGACTTAAACAATGAAATTTTAACGCCAATATATAATACAGAACAGTAATAATAGGTGGCAGTATACTATAGATATCTAGCATAGTTATTATTAAATATGCTAGTTATTATTAAATTATATTATTGAAAACCAATTAATGCCAAAAAAAAGAAAGACGAATCTTATAAATGAACTTATAAGATCGAGGTAAATGTCTTGAATATTTGTTTATGTAAGTAATTATGTCTTCAAGGTTATATTGTGATTTTGTTAATTATATTTTGCTGAAGAAGTCTCAATAAAGAGACGAAACGTTCAACTGGATCAAATTTAAGGTTCGGATTTTGAATTCCTAGTCCAACTTCCCTGTGATTTTATTTATTTATTTTGGACGTGACAAACTTCTTTTTTCTTTTGATTTTATTCATCCAAATATCCGAGAACTATTAAATAATAATTTATTGACAATTTTTAGTTAAACAAACGTGACAGTTAAATATACCTTAATTACCATATGTGGTAGATGTTACGCTCCTGTGAAGCCAATACAATATGCGTAATAATAGAATTTTTACTATGTATTTCGAATAGCAACTAACCTTATTGATGTACGTAGAAAGATACCCGTATATAATTTTCTGAAATAACAAAAAATTGATTAATTAAAATAGAGAATTACCAGTATTTTTATCAATTAAGATGTAAATTAAATAAAGTTATTATCAAAACAATTGGAATATTTACAATAATAATTCTTAGTACTACAAAATACAGAATAATTTAATAATACTTTATTTATAAAACGTAAATATTAAATAAAACATAAAATATTAATTTACACCCAAAAATATTATTATTCTTTATACGAAAATTGAATATTTAAATAAATAAATAAATAAATAGAAATTTAAAACAACATAAAAAATAATGATATTTGTTTAAAACATTATGTAAATTAAAAAAAAACATCAAAAGATGTTTTTTAACGCACACTAAACATTATATTTATAAGTTACGCTTAATATTTTCTGCGAAAATGTATTTTAAAAGAAATCTGGTCTGAACAACAATCATACAACGTCTATATACAGATGTAGTCTGAATATAAAGGTTATGTGGCTACATAAATTTTTATCTTCACAAATTAAAACAATCGAATCGAGTTACTTAACTTCTAGGTAGAGGAATTGAAAGGTGAAGTTAACTGAAACTAATATTTAGAGGATGTGTGCAGTTTAATTTTTTAGCACACAGTTTTGAATTACATCAAGTTCCTATAATTTAAAACAGTGAATTATTTCTATAACTAAACAAGTGAAACTATCAACTAACTGAGTTAATTGCTTAAATACCCGGTATATCCTGAATTTATGTAAAAATGTTTAAAGCAAAAGTTTTTTGTTTTTAATAAAGAAAAACATTTTTTATCTATCTCTTATGGTTTCAAAGATGGGCAGTCTTTCCCATTTTTCCCAAACATGGTCCGATTTTGCCCATTCACGAACATGAAATTAGTTTTTGACTCTAGAACACACATACAAAATTCAGCTGGTTATCTCTTTTCGTTTTTGAGTTATCGTGTTTACGGACAGACGGACGGACATGCGGAAATGGCCGAATTAGGTCATTTTATGAACATTTATGCCAAACATTCATGTCTCGAATCAATATTTTCAAGCGTTACAAAGTCGGGACTAAACTTAATATACCTTGTATATATTTACATATACCGTGTATAAAAAATGAAAATTTTCGGTATCACTGGTAATGAAATGTGGACATTTTCATTATATTTAGACACTGTATATTTTTTTTATTTATAACATATGTAAGGGTTTTATACGTGTTGTCTCGACTTTGTAACGGTTGAAAATATTGGTCGCAGAAAATAATTTGTGGTATAGGTTTTCATAAAAAGACGTCTGTCCGCTAACACTATAACTCAAAAACGAAAAGCAAAAACGAACTGAAATTTTTAGTATGTTCTAGAGGTTATCGAAATGTTAATTTCGTGAATGAGCAAAATCGACCTGTGAAACCCCCCACTAGAGCGGGCAGGAGATATCTATCTGTGAAACTGCAAGTGATAAAAATAAAACTTTTGTTAAAAACTTTCTTCATAAACTAAATAGCTTTGCAACAATTTCAGTTGAAATATTTGTAATTACTTTTGATTACAAAATCATATATGTATATAGCGCCTTTATATACTACTTTGAATTTTTGTACATTTGTGTAAAAAGTCAAATAAATTGTTCACGCATTGATAACAAACTCAATATATTTATTTTTGGAAATGAAAAATTTTTCTTCGATCTCTTACCGTTTTTGAGTGTTCACCCACAAGAAAGTAGGAGAGATAAATTTTCGCCCGTCCCTTCACGGGAGGAGGAATATTCTGTGTGAATATTGATTATCATTCAGTAAGTGAGTGAGTCACCAAAATGTCGATTTTTCGGGTTAAATATCTTGGAAACTATTAACTCCGTCAAAGGTTGTATGTAACGCTACGTTTTAAATTAGAGCTTCATAGCTGTTTTGGTTGAAATACAGAGGCCGAAAAAACCATCTCTAATCCTTCCTGTAAAACATAGTACGGTATGCTTATACTTGATCTAACGCACTATCATGCTATGTGATCATTCGTGTGCATGCTAATGGAAGTAACAGATATGATGTTTTACAAAATACGTTTATTATAATCATTGTTTATTCATCAATTTTCAGTGTCTATTTTACAAATTGTGTTGTTGTTGTTGTTGTTGTTGTTTTTTTTTGTTCTTTCCCTTTTGTACTTTATAAAAATAACAAAGAAAAAACAACACATCCATTTAATTAAACATTTTAATTATTTTTTTAAGTAAAAATTTCATTATCATATTGTTTTGTTGTCTTTATTACTACGGTTTTTTTTTCCATCTAAGGAATGAAGTTCACTGTTGATGCTTGTAAGAATGTAAGATAATCCTGCTTTCTTCCTTTGGCGCGTGCAGATATTATAATACTTCACTGGAATCTTTAATCTTATGAAAATAATAATATGTTGATGCGAGAAATTTCCTATGTAAATGCTACTACGAAATTCATATCACAAACAAAAACTGGCTTTCCTCTGTTTAGGTTATGTGTTTTTTCGCAAATATTGACAGAGAAAACGTCATATCAAAGTTTGTCAAGGAAATAAATTTAAAGAGCACAAGAATACCATACTAAAAGTGAAAACTAAAGATGTTATTTTTAAGAATTAAATTTTTGCTGCGTAGTGGACGAGTTTGATCCGCCACACTCGGTAGTACATTTGAGAAACTTGGCGAGTTTGATTCAACATTAAATTGATACATATTTAAGTTCATATCATAAAAAGTATACATTAGAGTAAGTGCATTAAGTACATACCATACAAATTGTACTGACTTTTGTCCGTTTTGTAACTGAAATGCTGATGTCACTTTTTATATAGCTATTCCATGTAGGTTTGAATACGGAAAATTGAATTGTATGCAAATTGGTTTGAATTTTCGGTAGTAGTAGCAGTAGTAGACCCCTAACCCATCCTCTAACCATCTATATCCTTTACCACACCTAAGTTCGTTGTCGAACCTACCAGTCTTCTTTGCGAATGAAAAGACATAGCTCCGCTTTAGTTGTTTTACTTCAGATTCCCCCATTTCGGTTAAGCTGAAGGCTATATACCTCGTTCTGGCTCTGTTAGGACAATCTGCCAGAAAGTAAGGGCGTACCATCCACTCCGTTGCAGTCTGGAAATATCACACTGACTACTTACAATGCCTGGTAAGCATCACAACCAGAAGGTTTCCGGTTTTTGTCAATAAGCCAGGTTGACCTCGCGGCATTGTACCCAGCCATTTCCTATTCATAGACTTATCCACCCAGTCGTTTAGAGGTAGACTGTCTTCTAGTAATTTCTAGATAGTTCCGGTTCCTGATATAGGAGTGTGCGACTGCTTCATGGACGAGTTCGTGAACCGTTTCATTGCCATCAACCCTGCAGTATCCTGGTACCCACATCAAGGTGGCCATTTGGTACCCACATCAAGGTTCTTGCCACTATCCAGTGATTTTGCGCGTTCGAGTACCAGAGAAGATGTTATTTTAGCGGAACACATTGCTTTGATTGCAGCTTAGCTATCTGAGAAAATATAAACCCACCGCTCAGTACAACACATTACTTCCTTCATATTTGATCTTGAAAGTATGCCACAAACCTTTGTTTTGCAAATATTGTATTGCAGTTATTATTGTATCAATGTAATATTTATTAGAATTGTCTAATTTGCACGCCTGTACTTGTAAGATCAAAGAAACGTACATCACCTTATCAAATTTCGATAGAACTTTTTGAGTAGAAAATACGGCTATTCAAATTAAAGCATTCATAAACAATTTTCCAATAATCGTAGATCCGTTTATACATAAACTAGGCACTATTATCTTTGATAATACACAGTAGTGTTATGTGATAATACCTAATTCATTGAATCTGATTATATTGAACAAATCTTCTGTATTGTAGGAGTTTATATTGTATTTGATTATTGGGACATTTATACAGTACATCAATTGATACTATATAACTTGAAAAGGTCCTAAAAGTTGTCTGTACCACTTTTTTTATATAACAGAAATTTTAGTAAACTCTAGCATGGAAAACAATCGCAGATTTGGTTTTTTGCACATAAACGCAACTTTTTGCAACTTTTCCAACAAATGCAGCTTTTAAACTGCGGAAACAATTAATTGACAAGGAACAATTAGATAGATAGATAGATACATCTTGGAGCCTAAAAAGTATAGCACTTTGACCTTATGGTCCATTGTGCTCCTTTTTCTACTTCAGTTCGACCAGATTCACTTCTCCCTTCGCAATAGTCAGGAGCTTGCTTATCAGGTCTTCCTGAAGGTTAATATATTCGGGGTGAGATGCACCGACTATCCTGTCCTGTATCTGTTGTAACCCAGAGGTTTGCAGTCAATGATAAGTGGCTGGATGTTTTTTCCTCTTCGCCGCACAATCTGCACACAATGGACCCGTTAATACAAATTGCAGCAGTTCTAAAAGAAATGTAATTTTGGGTATCAAGTTCATATCGATTTGAATCTTTTAATTATAGATGATCTGTCACAATTGTAACGTAATTAGTTTCATTTCAAGTGAGATTTTCCATTAAAGCGTATTATAAGTTTAGTATATAGTTTGTAACGGTTGGGAATATTCGGAGAAAGAACTCTTACAGATGTTCATAAAAATTTTTGCTACTTTATACCCAACGCCCGTTTCTCCAATTTTAAATTTTGTCTATGTGGGTTTTAGAGCTTAAAAATGACTGTACGTTTGTGAAAGGACAAAATCGGTTTATGTACCCCCACCCTCGCTAGGGGGGGGGGAGATAAGATCTACCTTTAAAAACGTAAGAGTTAGAAGAAAAAAATTTACAGACATAAATGTACGTTTTTGAAAATTGAAAAACTTTTGTTTGAAACTAAAATAAATAAATTATTTTGTCGCAATTTCAACTCAAACAATTTAATTACTGTAGATTTCAGAAGCAGGCTACATTTGTATATAGTACCTTGTAAAAAGGTACGATTTTTGTTGACGCATTGTAGCTTCTTTTATATCTGTCCGCGATTTTTTTTACATTTCACTTCAATATTTGGTATACTATTAAGTTTGGTGAGGAAAAGAGCTTAGTACGTGTAGCTTTTAGGATCAAGATTCTGTTGGATTAATTAATACATCCAATTATACCAAATAGTAAGCAAATGTTTTGGATGGATCATAATATTGGATTTCTAAAGTAAACCTGCCATATATTAAAATAAACCAAAAAACTTGAAATCATCTGCGGTTCTTATTAGAAATTCTCTAATATCACCATTAAATATAGCCCTATTGGAATTTATGATTAAAATTTTAGTAATTTTTGTATAAAATCGAAACCATTCTTTTCTGTAAGGTTCTTGCGAGTGGTGTTTTCTAGTATATTAATGTAACGTGTTATAGAGATCCAATTTTGAACTGTTCAATATTATTACTACTTTTGATTTTCAACACCGAATGTATAAAAATGGATTACTCAAAATGTGGAAATTTCAAGCAAATAAAAATTGTTCAAGAGTTTGATGGTAGATTACTTTTTCAGATAGTACATGAAGCCACTGTACATAATTGATACTATTTAACTGTGTAACCTGAATTCAATTGAATTGATGGATACTTGAATTGAATGTATGTTTTGTGTCAAATAAATAACAGAGATTGACCAAATTTTTGTGACAATCATCTACCTTTACATGTACATGAATTATTAACTTCCCATTTGGGAAGTTATTTTAATGGGTCCGATTTTTCGAATTAAAAATATCGACATATATCCACGTTTGTATGATGATTCAAACGTATATATTTTAAGAACAAGTAATGATATCGATCCTGGACCAATTTCATTCGACTCATAGCATTACAAAGCTCGTAAGAAAGAACGAATATTGATGGCTCACTGTACGCATTATGGCTCACTAGGGATACTGTGCTTGATTGTGTCGGACGATGATTAATTGTGCCAAGATATGCGTTTGATTTGGAGCCTTACCAAAAGTATTTCACAAGCGGATTGCAATCAAAACTAATCCATCAGTAAGTTGATTATATTAATTGAACTTTTACTGCCCAAACCAGCTATAAAGCTACTGTAGCACTCTCAAATAAGACATATATACATTGATCATTTTTATTGCCTTGCTAGTCTCATCGAGGAATACCAGATTAGTAAACTAAGTAAACCAAGTACTTGTCTTTTGATGTTTAAGACGGTTTTATGTCACTATCAGATGCAGCTGAATGGAGGATGTGTGATGGTTAGTGTATTATTGACCACAGGCTCGATAACGCTTGTTACCGGCAAGTTCCTACTACACATAGTATTAAAAGAATTCGCCCTCCGCGTCTGCCTGTTTATCTAACCCACGTAACGGATTTTGAAACGGTTTTCACCATCATGTGTATAATTTTTTCCGAAAAGT